>JASAMV010009200.1:0-24941 GCA_030248065.1 Rhynchonema sp. JSB1_4
TTTGAGTTAAAAACCACCGATTTTACACTAATTTTGGTCATTTTGGGCCGATATTGACGCCTTGAGGGCAAAATCGGGGAGAAATTGGTCGCACAATGATCATATAAGAATTCATTAAATCAATCCTGATTTTCACGTTCAGTCACTCCTAGCCACTCTGTGCTATTTGTGATTGTTACAAAACAGTTTCATCTGAAAATAATCTGGCAGAACACCCACGTTGCTGCGGGTCTGAAACATTTTAGTGACTGCATTCTATGGGTGGAATTTTCGAAACGGTGTAAAGGTCAGTTGGGCGTAAAGGTCGGTGTAAAGTTCGGTCGAAAGCTCGGTCGGCGTAGCTCGGTGTAAACGTGAAACATTGCCTGTTATTAACGTGGAATGTTTCAAGTTTACACCGAGGTCTATCACACTGAGCTGTCGACCGAGCTTTCCACCGACCTTTACACCCAACTGACCTTTACACCGTTTCGAAAATATCACCCTTTGTGTGTGATTAAGCAACGCAACGTCATTGGGTGAAATTCACAAAACAAAGTCAAGCTCACCCTCAAGCTCAACGTCAAAGTTCAAAGTCAGATGTTTCGGCGTCACGCTGGCTCGTGCAGCAGACGCAATTTTCTAAACGAAGGGTCAACTTTGACACATTATTGGGCATGATTGGATGCGTTTCTCGGGATACTGTTATTTTAAGGACGTAGCACAAGCGTTTCTGAAGATTATTTCTGAGTTATAATAATTTCTGACTAATGGTATTGAAATAATGTGGCGATCATTGACCGCAGTCAAAATTTTTTGCACCTCCGTTGGTGATCGTCTGTTCATTTCTTTGCCTCTTTTCAGAAATTCATGAAACTCAGAAATACTCTCAGGTAAGCATCCAGTCTTGCACAATAATGCGTCAAAGTTGACCCTTTGTTTAGAAAATTGCGTCTGCTGCACGAGCCAGCGTGACGCGGAAACATCTGGCTTTGAACTTTGACGTTGAGCTTGACGGTGAGCTTGACTTTGTTTTGTGAATTCCACCCATTGATGGGCAATATCGGCGTTGTTTCAGAATCTTCATCAAGGTGTTGCGGTGTTCATTTCGAAGCTCCAGAAAAGTTTTAGAACGAAACGGACAGTAAATTCGAGCTTCCCGCACTTGTCTACCGCCAGACAATAACTTGTAGGCGTTATCGAGGAAGAAAGTGAAACAAACCGCGCCGTCCGGCACAGGCCGAGGTGTGCGGGACGGTCTGTCACTGGGAACAAAGCGTCCCGTCACCAGCGACCCATGCTTGATCAATGTTTCACCTCGTTTCACCTTTCCTTTACGAATCAGGCACCGATGTTACTTCTTTAAAGATTTCTATCTCCTCTACAACACTGTCCAATACGCACTTTCATCTTATTTTTTCATTCTGTGTGTTTCATTTGTTAGGCTGGATTTAAAAGAAAAATTGTCATCTCACGCCAGTGTGTGTGTCTGTGTGTGTGTCGTGCACGATGTTTGGCATGCACTATTGCCATGACTTACCAGGCTTTTCCACAAGATCGCCCCACCTACCACTCAATTCGGAACAATTACCATCAGCGAGCCTACTGTAGTGTCGTCACAGTAAGTTCCCCAGGCCACCTGGGAGTGTATCAATTCTCTGACCCCTTACACGGTTTGGACATAAGAGCGTTTCATTAACCCCACCCCCCCCCCCCCCCCCCCCCCCCCCCCCACCGATAGTCAAATTTTCTGCTACCTCCATTTTTTTGTTGTCAAAAAACAACTTCCGGTATGGACATCACAAAACTGGCTGTTAAGTTCCCAAAAATAACGTATTGCAAGACTTTTCCACTAAGGTTTAGGGGCGGCAACATACAAAGGAAATTTTTCACTGACCCCTCCATTAACCCCCCCCCCCACACCCCCACAACCCCATGTCTCGGTGCCCGTACATTCACAATAATAGGTGTAAATAATGCAATCAAATCGGTTGTTCGCTCTTTTCCATTCGACGCGCTATCATTTTCGCGTAATTGCACGCCGATCTGACGCAAAAAATTTGTCTTTCGCCCTCCAACTCTTTTCAGGTTGAAAAGAAATTTATTACGTGCCACCGCTTCACGGCGTCGAAAACAGTTCGGTCGAATCCTGCACCTGCCTAAAAATTTTTGAGCCCCACAAACAAACCCACGTGTTTATAAAACCGCCCACCGGGCGAAGTATGGAATAACACCCCAAGTGTCTCCCCCAATATTTACGGTTTTTGACGGATAACATCGGCCAACTTGAAATCATCGGGAACAACGCCGGTGTGGAGAATTTGGTTGAAAAGGAATGAGAATTGATCCACAAATGCGAGGCCCAACTTCTTCAAGAAGGCCGAAGGGATCCCGTCAGGACCGGGGGGTAGTTTTGGCTGGAAGTTTTCGAAAGAATTGAAAGAGAATGCGGGGAGAACAGTAGAGGAGATAGAAATCTTTAAGAAAACATCGGTGCCTGATTCGTAAAGGAAAGGTGAAACGAGGTGAAACATTGATCAAGCATGGGTCGCTGGTGACGGGACGCTTTGTTCCCAGTGACAGACCGTCCCGCACACCTCGGCCTGTGCCGGACGGCGCGGTTTGTTTCACTTTCTTCCTCGATAACGCCTACAAGTTATTGTCTGGCGGTAGACAAGTGCGGGAAGCTCGAATTTACTGTCCGTTTCGTTCTAAAACTTTTCTGGAGCTTCGAAATGAACACCGCAACACCTTGATGAAGATTCTGAAACAACGCCGATATTGCCCATCAATGGGTGGAATTCACAAAACAAAGTCAAGCTCACCGTCAAGCTCAACGTCAAAGTTCAAAGCCAGATGTTTCCGCGTCACGCTGGCTCGTGCAGCAGACGCAATTTTCTAAACAAAGGGTCAACTTTGACGCATTATTGTGCAAGACTGGATGCTTACCTGAGAGTATTTCTGAGTTTCATGAATTTCTGAAAAGAGGCAAAGAAATGAACAGACGATCACCAACGGAGGTGCAAAAAATTTTGACTGCGGTCAATGATCGCCACATTATTTCAATACCATTAGTCAGAAATTATTATAACTCAGAAATAATCTTCAGAAACGCTTGTGCTACGTCCTTAAAATAACAGTATCCCGAGAAACGCATCCAATCATGCCCAATAATGTGTCAAAGTTGACCCTTCGTTTAGAAAATTGCGTCTGCTGCACGAGCCAGCGTGACGCCGAAACATCTGACTTTGAACTTTGACGTTGAGCTTGAGGGTGAGCTTGACTTTGTTTTGTGAATTTCACCCAATGACGTTGCGTTGCTTAATCACACACAAAGGGTGATATTTTCGAAACGGTGTAAAGGTCAGTTGGGTGTAAAGGTCGGTGGAAAGCTCGGTCGACAGCTCAGTGTGATAGACCTCGGTGTAAACTTGAAACATTCCACGTTAATAACAGGCAATGTTTCACGTTTACACCGAGCTACGCCGACCGAGCTTTCGACCGAACTTTACACCGACCTTTACGCCCAACTGACCTTTACACCGTTTCGAAAATTCCACCCATAGAATGCAGTCACTAAAATGTTTCAGACCCGCAGCAACGTGGGTGTTCTGCCAGATTATTTTCAGATGAAACTGTTTTGTAACAATCACAAATAGCACAGAGTGGCTAGGAGTGACTGAACGTGAAAATCAGGATTGATTTAATGAATTCTTATATGATCATTGTGCGACCAATTTCTCCCCGATTTTGCCCTCAAGGCGTCAATATCGGCCCAAAATGACCAAAATTAGTGTAAAATCGGTGGTTTTTAACCCAAAATACTCGAAATTCATGCGCTACACACAAAATACAACATTTTCACACGATTCTACGCATGATTAAAAACATCAAATTTTTTTTCCCAAGCGCTAAGCCATCGGCTCTGATACAGTAGGTATCCCCCTCTCTGAGCCCGGTACAGTGGGTATCCCCCTCCAAAGTACCTCTAACACTGCTGACAAGTGGAAAACATTGTGCGCTGCGCGCGACTAAAGCACTTTTCAACGTAAAAATTGCCCAAAAAACTTCGAAACATGAAGAAACACGACCCCTGCACCAAAAGAAAAGCGAAAATGCCAACTTGCGGGGGTGGGCTGCTGTTTAGGGCAGGGGTAAAGGCAACCAGCAGTGCTTTGCACTCTTCACCCTTCACTCTTTATCGGATTCACACGCAAATCACGGGCCGCGAGACGTGGCTACAGTAACAGGTGTGTAAGTATTCAGGGTGATACGGTATGGTCTAAGAGTGCAACGCACGGCTGGTTTGCCTTTAGATACTCGCACGGGACGGGGGGGGGGGGGGTGCCAACTTGAGGGGGGCGGTGGGTATTTCTAGGGTAGGTGCCAAAGCCAAGGTGGGGCTGGGGGTGTTTTTTTTGGTGTCCGTCTGGTACGAAAAGTGGGGGTGCCACTTTTTTCAACAAACCCACATCAATACCTTCAACATTCCGATAGAGAGACACTGATAATGAACCAGAACGCCAAAGAAATAATTGCAAGTTTGAAATTGACACGGATAATTGTTTCCTTTGCGAATCAGGCACCGATGTTTTCTTAAAGATTTCTATCTCCTCTCCTGATTTCTTTGCAATGACTTTTTTAACGACGATCAGAAGTCAGTTGGGGCGGGTCCGGGCCTACTTGCTTTTCGGCCGCGGGGCCGGAGATTTGGAGGGCGGGCCCAGTGTAGTACTTGGTCAGGGTGTTGACGATAGACAATTGGGACCGAACGTGTTGACGATAGACGAAGTTGTAGTCCGAAATCTGGGGGGTCGACCCAGACCGTTGCCAGGCGATGGTGGGGGGGGTCGCCAAAAATCAAGGTATAGTATAGTGTTCTCAGTAGGTAATAATGTGTAGAATACTAATGAAAATGTTCTTAGATGTACTATGTCCGCGCGTAGCGCGCCATTTTTTGCCTATTGGACAGAAAAATATGGAATTTGAGCCATTTTGAGGCAAAAATACCCATTTTGGGGTCAAAATATGTTAACGATGGATAGATTGTTCCCAGAAGTGTTGACGATAGAATAGATTTGCCCATAAGTGTTGACGATAGATAGATGAAATCAAAAAGTGTTGACGATAGATAGATGAATTTGGGGGGGGACCCCCCCCGCGCCGGCCCCCCCCGCCCCCCAAGTACTACCCCTGGCCGGGCCGAGCACCCCGGCCCGAGGCTTCTAAGTGACTTACTGTTTTTTACTGAACAAGTAGAAATTTTTTGTCAAAAATGCCAAAATTTCTGACGGATTCGGCAAGTAAGTGATCAGTATTGTCTACCTGACGACCTTTTCATGGAAAACAATGAATTTTCGACCAAAAAATAGGTTAAAAAGAAATCGCAAAAATTATGACAAAAATTGGGCTAAAATCTGAGCCAAAAATTTTTTTAGAAAAAAAATCAAAAAAGGTATTTTGGCGATTTTTTGGGGAGGGGGGTGGTCCCCCTTCGGGCAGTGTTGGAGGTACTCTGGAGGGGGGGATACCTACTGTACCGCGCTCGGAGAGGGGGGATACCTACTGTACCAGAGCCGAAGGCCGGGGGGGTCACGACCGAGGGGGGTTTGGGGGGGTTAGGTTTTGGGGTGAAAATTTTTTGTGTTTATCATGTGTGGAATCGTGTGAAAACGTAGTATTTGCGCGCGTAGCGCGCGAATTTCGGGTAATTTGAGGTAAAAACCACTGATTTTGCACTAATTTTGGCCATTTTGGTCAAAAATTGGCACTTTTGGGGCAAAATCGGGGGGGGGGGGGGGATACCTACGGTACCGGGGTCAACATCGGGGGGATACATACTGTACCATGCCAAACATCGGGGGGGATACCTACTGTACCAGGCGAGGGGGATACCTACTGTAAGGGGGGGCGCCCCCCCCAAACCCCCCCCCCACCGCCAACACTGCCTTCGGGTACGTCTGTTCCCCCTCCGTGGCAGTGTAGTTCCTGGTCCGGCGCGGCGGTTAGTGTACCTACCCCTTTTTTCCGTGCGGCGGTTAGTGTACCTCCCTGGGGGGAAGGGGGGGAAGACCCAAATTCAGGCAAAAGTCACTTTTTGAGGTAGAAAATTTGGCCTATTTTTGCCCCTTTTTAGAAAAAATTCTCCATAAAAAGGGTATTTTGGCGACTTTTGACATCATTGACCAAAAAATCACCCATTTTAAGCCTAAAAATGCCCATTTTAGGCCTAAAAATGCCAATTTTAGGCAAAAATTGAGGCGGTTAGTGTACCTTAGAGGCGGGACCCCCCTCCCCCCCAGGAACCAGTGTAGTTCCTGGTCCGGAGGGGGAACAGACGTACCCTCCACTATTTTCGGAGGGGGAACAGACGTACCTACCTGGGGGGGGGGGAGGGGGGGAAGTCCCAATTTGGGGGGGGGGACGGAAAAAAGTCATTTTTTGAGGTCGAAAAATTGGACTATTTTTGCCTTCTTTTGCGAAAAATCCCCTATAAAAAGGGTATTTTGGCGTTTTTTTTGGAGGTTTCACCTAAAGTTTACCTATTTTTGGCCTAAAAATGCCTTTTTAGGCCTAAATTTGCCCATTTTAGGAAAAAATTGGGGGAGCAGACGTCCCGGTGGGGGGAACTGTGGGGCTGGCGTACCTGGGAGGAGGACCTGACGTACCCGTGGGGGGGGGGTCCCCCCCTCCCTCCCCCCCCCAGGAACTACACTGCCAGGAACTACACTGCTCCGTGGTACGCCTGCCCCACTGTTCCCCCTCCGGGTACGTCTGCTCCCCCAATTTTTGCCTAAAATAGGCAAATTTAGGCCTAAAATAGGCATGAGTGATTTTTAAGCGAATGTCGTCAAAAATCGCCAAAATACCCTTTGTATTGAGATTTTTTTGCAAAAAGGGGCAAAAATGAGTCAAATTTTCGACCTCAAAAATGACTTCTCCAAATTTGGGTCCTCCCCCCCCCCCCCTCCCCCACGTGGGTACGTCTGTTCCCCCTCCGAAAAAAGGGGGTACCGCTTGTTCCCCTTCCAGACCGGGAACTGCACTGCCAGGAACTACACTGTGGCAGATCAAATGTCAGATCAGCAATTGTTTATGATCCACTGTCAAAGCAAAGGAATTTTCGCACAATTTTCAGGCGTTAACCTCGTTCTTCGAAAGTTGGCGAACTCGTCGAAGCCGACGTTGACCGTTTCACGCGACAACGATGGTAGGTTCTGTGCAAAAAATGTTATTATTAATGATTAATTGATGAAAGTAATTTTTTGGTGATTAAATTTACAGGCAACTGGTCGATCGTATCACACAGCGCCGTGCGCACAATCACAATGACTTTCAAGTTGAATGAAACATTTGATCAGGACAGAGCTGATGGCAAGAAAGTCAAGGTTAGTTTTTCGGTACGACTTGTTTGTTGTCGTCGATCTGGCTCAGGGTCGCTGAAATCTCAAATTTCACATATGTACACGGCTCAAAATAATATCTGGGAACTTCCACCCACGCATGTTCCAGACGTCCACGGGAGCCAAAGTACAATACGTTACGGTAAAATTGCCATGCCCAAAAATTTATGTGGGCTGCACAACTTTTTCGATAAGAAAGTGTGATTAGGTAACGGCTGGAGGTACAAAAAATGTTTTGTTAGGCTGTTAGGCCAAAAAAATGTTTCTGGCGGGCAGAATATTCTGCAGGAGCGGATCTGTGTCCGGTATGAATGTTTCTCACATGTGTGACAATCGTGAGAATTTCTGTCACTCCGTTGTTGGGTCGTCGTTGTACTTATTTGGTATAACATCAAATCAAAGAAGTAAACGAATGAGATCATGAATAAGAACCATTATTTTCAGACCACATTCACACTGACCGACGGGAAATTAACTGAAAATCAAGAGGGCGATAAACACAATGTAATCGTGCGCGAAGTGAAAGGCGATGAGTTGCATGTGGTTCGTTTTCTTTTTTCACGTTTTTTTCCGGTGGCAATTTTTCTCACTGAATCCTTATTGGTCCTGTTTGTTTGTTGCCTTACCAACCCAGATCCCACGACTGCCTATGCTTGGTTTTTTCCTTTTCTTTTTCTTTGCACTGAGTTCTTTCTTATTTTCAGTATTGTGTTTGCGAAGGAATTGTGTCTAATCGAATTTTCGTGCGCCACACGACTCATACGTGATGCTCTTGCCTTGCCTTGTTCGAGGATTGATTTGTTGTCCTGCGTACAATTTATGTTTTTCAATTCTGTCCAGGTTCTGTCGTTTTTTTTAAATTTATCAATCTTGCGTCGCTATTTTTTTATGAAAATGCCAATTTTAACAAAAATATTTGTTTTTACGAAAATTGTTTTCTTTATTTCAGACCTGCACTTGCCAAGGGGTGACGTCGCTGAGGATTTACACCAAGGAATAATTCTCGTGATTTGAAGGACATTTTCAACTAATACATTTTTTATTGGAGGCTGTTGCCAGTTGACGTGAACTTGATTTGTAAACAATCTTCCAAAAACATTGGTAATTCTCAATTCTTGGTGATAATTTTCTGTCATTCCATATGTTCTGACCAAAGCCTTTGTATTTATTTCTCTCAGATATGGTGCTGATTGTCTGTCACGTACACTTTGTGGGTTTGTACCTGATTTCACGTGGTATAGCTTTTCAAAAGTTTTTCTTTGCTCGGTCAAATTGATGTTTTTCAACTGGGTAATTATGATGTAGTTGATGCAGTTGATTCGCTATGCACACGGCAATCGTCAATAGCTTTATTCAGCAGTGGGCATTTGCTTTGTTCAAATGAGCTTAGGTTTGTTGGCTTACAGTACTGTTGTCAACGCCTATGTATAATTTCTCGCACCCATTTAGGGCAGCTTGAGTTGACAACTGTACCTTTGGCCAATTTTTTTATCGCTTAAGACGTGTACGGTGATTGTCCCAATGTTAGGTTACTAGGTGCCTGATTTACCGCTCACTTTCGTTTTAAATTTTGTTTTGTGTGCAAGATTCGAAAACACTCAGTGTCTCAAAAAATGCAGATGGGAATAAAATGGAAAAGTTTGAAGGCGGATTTTTGTGCTGATTTTCGGGCGGACTATTCGTTTGTACGATGCAACAACACTTCCGGTCTACCTGTTCATTTCGGATTTCGATGTTATTTTATGCCCATGTTATTTACATTTATAGCACCGAACCGATCAAGATGGCTTCGCTAACTGCGCGTGTCACACCGAAATTGGTGCGATCATTGTTGAGTGGTCAACAGTCGTGGTTGAGCAATGCTGCCGTCGCCGCAGATGCGCAGAATATGGCTGCCGGCGGGGGCCTGTGTTTTGGTTCGTTTGTTCACGTTGACTTTATGTTGGAGTAATTTAAGGATGTCTATTTGGACGCGTTTTGTTTTGTTCACAAGGACGTGATGCCGATGTGGACTGTTAGTGCTATATGGTGGACGAGTAAGGTTAGAGGTTGAGGGGGGGGGGTTACCCCCCCCTGGTATGGGGTATGGGAAATCGGCCGGGGGTATGGGGTATGGGAAATTTTTCACTTTTGGAACAAGCACCCCTAAGAAATGACTTTTTGACCCCGAGAAGTACCAAAATTGGCCATTTTTCGTCCAAAAATGTCAAAAATCGCTTGCTGCCGCAAGAAAACTCCGTTTTAAGCACTTTTTAGACCAATTTGGGCACTTTTAGAAGATTTTTGGGGTCATTTTTTTCAAAACCCCCACCCTCGGGTATGGGAAATTTTCGAGTTTTTGGAGAAACCCCCCCCCCCTGGTATGGGAAATTTTTGATTTTTGGGGGTATGTATGGGAAATTTCCCGAAAATTGGGCTGGGTATGGGAAAATTTCGATTTCTCAACGACACCACTGGGGGGGGGGGTACCCGACACCCGACATCTGGAAGTACCCGACCCCCGACATCTCAGAAAAAAGCCGACACCCGACAGTTGCAAAAAAAACCCGACACCCGACATCTAGTTTTTTAAAAAAACCCGACACTTGTTTTTGGACCAAAAACAGGCAAGTTTTTGCTCATTTGCATCATGAGTGCAATTTTTGGCTTAAGTTACTGAATTCAAGTATTTTCACACGAAATAAACACCAAAATGTCACATTCTGCGTCTTCGGAAACATTTAGTTCGAAGAAAGTTCTCTCTCAAAATTCTTCTCTCAGCAACTCTCTCTGCTTCTCTATGTTTTGAACCGTAAGTGTCGGGTGTCGGCTGTCGGGTGTCGGGTCCGAAAAGACCCGACACCTGCACTTTTTTGGCACCAGACACCCGACAGCCGAACCCGACATCACTCTAACCCTATGGACGAGTACATCTTTTGATCTCTGAGAACGATCATTGTGCACGAAGGGTGGGTGTTGCCTGCGGGGCACCAGAATTCAAGGAGAGAAAGTTCACGGACATCAGGACAGATCACAGGACGTGTTAACAGAAGATCGTCAATGCGAATGCTCCGAATCTGTACGTGACACCAAATCAGTGCAGTGGCTGGGCTGGAGGGTTCCCCCCCCTATAAGGGTTAGGTTACCTTGCAACCACCCCTTGGAGGATGGGTAGCTACCGTGCAACCATCCCGGAGGGTACCTTGCAACCCTCAATTTTTCGTTTTTGTTTTTCAAAAATTGGTGTTTTTCGACCTCAAAACTGTGAGTCAAATTTTCGGCCAAAATGCAAAAAAAAGTACCAATTTTTGGCCAATTTTGCAGTACAATGTACGCGAAATCGCGAAAACACCCTTTTTCGGACCTCAGGGGTACCAGGTGGATCAGAAAGATTTCGGTGTTTTCTGGTGCATTGCAACCTTCTGGAGGCTGCGTTGGGGGTGCCTTGCAACAACCATCTGGATCCATCCCGCAGAGGTACCTTGCAACCATTTGCCTGCCATCACACTGCACCAAATAGAAGTAGTGGTAAGCAGCTGGAGCACAAGTACGCAAACGAACTGAAATAACCGGCGGTTTTGATAAATGTTTCATATTTTTTCGATCTCTCCCCCGAACAGCAAGAGCTGCGCAACATGGCGCTGGATTTTGCAAAGAACGAAATTATACCGGTGGCCGCTGAATTGGACAAATCGGGAAAGGTATCCCGTTTTTTTGTATTGGCAGATGACTTTTCATGCGTCATATAAACTGTCCATTGTATTACAGTACCCCTGGGATATAGTCAAGAAAGCGCACGCCATTGGGCTGCTCAACACTGAGGTGCCTGCTGAATATGGTAACGATAATTTTGCTATTTTTTGATTTTGTCGTTTCAAATCAGAGTTCTAGTCGTTGTCCTTCTGTTTTGATGAAATCCTTTTTATCGAAAATATTTTAATCTTTACTCTGTACGGCTAGTATTCTTACAACTGATGATCATTTCTGATTGTGACCATAGACGACGACTCCTGAAACGCATCATGTCACTATTAAGATCGTAGACTGTGTCATAAAGACACATATGTCTTTTTTCAAATCACCTTTACAGATCAGGGTACCAACACTTTATCGTTGTTTCAGGAGGCAGCAACCTGTCCGCTGTGACCAATGTTCTGTTGGCCGAGGCCCTGTCCTACGGGTGCACGGGCGTGAGCACTGCGATGTTGGCCAATGGTCTGGCGCAGGCGCCGGTTATTCTTGGTGCTAACGATGATATCAAGAAACGATATTTGGCGCCCATGATTCAGGAGCCGATTATGGCCGTGCGTGGTTTCTTTGTGTTTTCTCTTTGTTTTTTTAAAAAATTATTTCTGTATTTTCGATATCTCAAACGTTGGTCGCTTTTGGATTTTGCGTTCCTTGTGGCCCATTGGTGGCTCATTTTCCAAACATCTACCAGTGGCTCATTCTTAATTAAGCACTGGATCCCCGAAATTCTAGCGGTTATTTGTGGCTCGTTTGCCAAAATCTTGTGGCTCATTCAAAATTTTTAGTGGCCCAATGAGCCACCATTAGGGGCTAAAAAGCCTGCCCCGATCCCCCCAGCCACTACACTGGTTTAGGCCCAACGCTGTGTCATCCACTTTACAATCAGCGATTTATTCAGGCATATTGCGTCACCGAACCGATTGCGGGCAGCGACGTCGCTGGAATCAAGACAAAGGCCGAAAAGAAAGGTCGGTTTTTTTGTTGTTGCTAGGCAGTGGTGTCGTCGGGGGGGGGGGGGGTACCCCCAAGTATCCGGTATCTTGTTTTTTTCACCCAGGGGTATCCGGTATCCTGACTTTTTGTCCAGGGGTATCCTGCCCTAAAATTTTTCCGAAAACCGTAAAAATCGCCTATTTTTACCTCCAAAATGCTCAAAATCGCTTGCTGGCGCAAGCGTAACCCCCAAAATGACCATTTTTGTGCTTTCAACACCGATTTTGCTCAATTTTCCTCTAAAAAAATTGACCCTTTTTGAACAACTCCCCCCTGGGTATCCGAGATTTTTTATTTTAGGGAGCAACCCCCCCCCCCCCCTGGTATCTGAGATTTTTCATTTTGGGTATCCGGTATCCTAAAATTTTGGATTTTGGGTATCCGGTATCCTGACTTTTTGATTTCCCAACGACACCACTGTTGCTAGGTTTGTTCAAAGCATCAGAAGCGTTTGGGAAGAGCCGTGATCACTTATGGTTCTTAATTATGGTATTTTAGGCACAATTGGAAAAGATACGTATTTCGTCTAACCAGAAGAACATGTTTCGTTAACACCAAAAGTACGGATGCCGGTGGCAAGCACGTTACTCAGTTAACGTCGACTTTCGGAAATGTGATAAAAAAATATCGCAAATCTCAGCAATGAATAAATCTTCTTATCGCCACGTGCTCGGAAAGGACATCAGACCTATACTTGCGTATTTTTCCGCAAAATATATTTTTGGAAAAAAACCGTTTTTTTTCGAAAAAAAACCGTTTTTTTTTTCCAAATATTTTTCCAGTACTTAAGGATACCCATGGTCCAAAAGCGCCTATTTTGGAGAAAATTTTGTCGGGAAATGGCCTGAAACAGGCTAAAAATGCACTTGGAGATTAAAAAGTGCTCATTTTGAACTGTTTAGCACCGATTTACATTGGTTTTGACAACATCCTTTCGTCCCCTTTGAAAATATTTCGGAAATTTTTGAAAAAAACCGTTTTTTTTCCAAAAGTTGCCACTTGGAAAAATTTCCGGAAAAATAAAAACGTATTTTTCCGGGCCTCGGAAAAAAACGGTTTTTTTCGGTTTTTTTTTCGAAAAAAACGGTTTTTTTTCCGGCCCGCAAGTATAATCAGACCTACCAGGCATGAAAGTGTGCCCAGTTGAAGACAAGGGAGGAACGCCAGATTATATAATTCCAAGTACGTGGTGGATGTAAGAGCAGATGTTGTGGAATAACGAAAAAAATGATCATCCATGAATAAAAGTAGTCAGGCAGATTGACAGGTACCTGTTCGCTAATCGAATGACTGAAAACGGGCAACAGCGGGATGAAAGCGTTCTTGCTTCGTTCGTGGTGACTCGAAACGATACAGAAGATTTATTTGAGATTATTAGACCCGAAACTGTAAATCACCAAAAGGCTGGGAAGAACGTTACGGGTTGATAAACTAAGAAAAAATGTTTCTCCAACAATATAAAGTAGCCAGCTACACTGGTGCCTGGCACTTTGTTTGTTTCAGGGCATTGAAACCATTTAGAAACTCTCGTAAGAATACCTGACTCCAAGATATCATTTCTGCCATTGTGCTTTTAAAGTTCACCAGGTGCTATTTGCACCTGGACAACGGCCAAATTTTCGCATGTAATTTGCAGCTAGCCTGAATTTTTCTGAAATTTTGCGTGTGCAGGTGATTCATACGTAATCAATGGGCAAAAGATGTGGATCACGAATGGAGGCGTAGCGTCCTGGTATTTTGTGTTGGCGCGCACCGACCCTGACCCGAAGGCATCCGCTGGCCAGGCGTTTACGGGATTTGTGGTTGACGCTGATTCGCCTGGTATCACTGTGGGACGGAAGGTTGGTGGGGGGGAGGGGGTGTGTGGGAAGTGGAAAGTTAGCTGTGCAGGTGAGGATGAGGATAGCAACTTCGACAAACCGCTGGGACATGTGAATGACGCTTGTACGCCATTGACTCTGTTGACTCTCTCAATCCTTTGACAAGTAACCACCATTTGCGCACACTCCAGCCAGAAAGTAAGGTTTTGGGGGATGCGGAAAATCGGTGGGTATGCTGTACCGCTGTTGAGTCACCCGTAATTTACGAGGTGACTGCCGTTTCCTCTGTTAGGAAACGATTGCGCTCTGAATAATGCACAAGAAACTGCCCACTGCAGCACCAAAGATGGTGCTCCTTCGGGCAGAAAACGAAAGTCGCATAATTTTCTCAGGAAATGAACATGGGCCAACGCGCATCCGATACGCGCGGCATCACGTTTGAAGATGTGGTGGTGCCGAAAGAGGTATGTCCTTTTTTTAATTTTTGCGATTTTTTTGGTTTTCTGCGTTATTTATGTTGTGATTTGTGCCGCCAGGAAATCTGCATAATTTGCAGTGGTGTCGTTGGGAAATCAAAAAGGCAGGATACCGGATACCCAAAATACAAAATTTTCGGATACCCGGATGCCCAAAATGAAAAATCTCGGATACCCAGGGAGGGTTGTTAAAAAAAGGTCAATTCTTTATAGGAAAATTGACAAATTTGGTGTTGGAAGCGTAAAAAGTGGTCAATTTTGGGGTTATGCTTGCGCCAGCAAGCGATTTTGACCATTTTGGAGGTAAAAAGGGCGATTTTTACGGTTTTCGGAAAAATTTTAGGGCAGGATACCACTGGACAAAAAGTCAGGATTCCGGTTACCCCTGGGTGAAAAAATCAAGATACCGGATACTAGGGGGAACCCCCCTTCCCCCCCCCCCCCCAACGACACCACTGCACCACAGCGAGCTAGCCCGCAATCGGTTCGGTGCGAATATGCCTGAATAAATCGCTGATTGTAAAGTGGATGACACAGCGTTGGGCCTAAACCAGTGTAGTGGCTGGGGGATCGGGCAGGCTTTTTAGCCCCTAATGGTGGCTCATTGAACCACTAAAAATTTTGAATGAGCCACAAAATTTTGGCAAACGAGCCACAAATAACCGCTAGAATTTCGGGGGGATCCAGTGCTTAATTAAGAATGAGCCACTGGTAGATGTTTGAAAATGAGCCACCAATGGGCCACAAGGAACGCAAAATCCAAAAGCGACCAAAGTTGAGATATCGAAAATACAGAAATAATTTTTAAAAAAAACAAATAAAAAACACAAGGAAACCACGCACGGCCATAATCGGCTCCTGAATCATGGGCGCCAAATATCGTCTCTTGATATCATCATTAGCACCAAGAATAACCGGCGCCTGCGCCAGACCATTGGCCAACATCGCAGTGCTCACGCCCGTGCACCCGTAGGACAGGGCCTCGGCCAACAGAACATTGGTCACAGCGGACAGGTTGCTGCCTCCTGAAACAACGATAAAGTGTTGGTACCCTGATCTGTAAAGGTGATTTGAAAAAAGACATATGTGTCTTTATGACACAGTCTACGATCTTAATAGTGACATGATGCGTTTCAGGAGTCGTCGTCTATGGTCACAATCAGAAATGATCATCAGTTGTAAGAATACTAGCCGTACAGAGTAAAGATTAAAATATTTTCGATAAAAAGGATTTCATCAAAACAGAAGGACAACGACTAGAACTCTGATTTGAAACGACAAAATCAAAAAATAGCAAAATTATCGTTACCATATTCAGCAGGCACCTCAGTGTTGAGCAGCCCAATGGCGTGCGCTTTCTTGACTATATCCCAGGGGTACTGTAATACAATGGACAGTTTATATGACGCATGAAAAGTCATCTGCCAATACAAAAAAACGGGATACCTTTCCCGATTTGTCCAATTCAGCGGCCACCGGTATAATTTCGTTCTTTGCAAAATCCAGCGCCATGTTGCGCAGCTCTTGCTGTTCGGGGGAGAGATCGAAAAAATATGAAACATTTATCAAAACCGCCGGTTATTTCAGTTCGTTTGCGTACTTGTGCTCCAGCTGCTTACCACTACTTCTATTTGGTGCAGTGTGATGGCAGGCAAATGGTTGCAAGGTACCTCTGCGGGATGGATCCAGATGGTTGTTGCAAGGCACCCCCAACGCAGCCTCCAGAAGGTTGCAATGCACCAGAAAACACCGAAATCTTTCTGATCCACCTGGTACCCCTGAGGTCCGAAAAAGGGTGTTTTCGCGATTTCGCGTACATTGTACTGCAAAATTGGCCAAAAATTGGTACTTTTTTTGCATTTTGGCCGAAAATTTGACTCACAGTTTTGAGGTCGAAAAACACCAATTTCTGAAAAACAAAAACGAAAAATTGAGGGTTGCAAGGTACCCTCCGGGATGGTTGCACGGTAGCTACCCATCCTCCAAGGGGTGGTTGCAAGGTACCCAACCCTTATAGGGGGAACCCTCCAGCCCAGCCACTGCACTGATTTGGTGTCACGTACAGATTCGGAGCATTCGCATTGACGATCTTCTGTTAACACGTCCTGTGATCTGTCCTGATGTCCGTGAACTTTCTCTCCTTGAATTCTGGTGCCGGCAACACCCACCCTTCGTGCACAATGATCGATCTCAGAGATCAAAAGATGTACTCGTCCATAGGGTTAGAGTGATGTCGGGTTCGGCTGTCGGGTGTCTGGTGCCAAAAAAGTGCAGGTGTCGGGTGTCGGGTCTTTTCGGACCCGACACCCGACAGCCGACACCCGACACTTACGGTTCAAAACATAGAGAAGCAGAGAGAGTTGCTGAGAGAAGAATTTTGAGAGAGAACTTTCTTCGAACCAAATGTTTCCGAAGACGCAGAATGTGACATTTTGGTGTTTATTTCGTGTGAAAATACTTGAATTCAGTAACTTAAGCCAAAAATTGCACTCATGATGCAAATGAGCAAAAACTTGCCTGTTTTTGGTCCAAAAACAAGTGTCGGGTTTTTTTAAAAAACTAGATGTCGGTTGTCGGGTTTTTTTGCAACTGTCGGGTGTCGGCTTTTTTCTGAGATGTCGGGTGTCGGGTACTTCCAGATGTCGGGTGTCGGGTACCCCCCCCAGTGGTGTCGTTGAGAAATCGAAATTTTCCCATACCCAGCCCAATTTTCGGGAAATTTCCCATACATACCCCAAAAAATCAAAAATTTCCCATACCAGGGGGGGGTTTCTCCAAAAACTCGAAAATTTCCCATACCCGAAGGTGGGGGTTTTGAAGAAAATGACCCCAAAAATCTTCTAAAAGTGCCCAAATTGGTCTAAAAAGTGCTTAAAACGGAGTTTTCTTGCGGGCAGCAAGCGATTTTTGACATTTTTGGACGAAAAATGGCCAATTTTGGTACTTCTCGGGGTCAAAAAGTCATTTCTTAGGGGTGCTTGTTCCAAAAGTGAAAAATTTCCCATACCCCATACCCCCGGCCGATTTCCCATACCCCATACCAGGGGGGGTAACCCCCCCCCCAACCCCCGACCTCTAACCTTACTCGTCCACCATATAGCACTAACAGTCCACATCGGCATCACGTCCTTGTGAACAAAACAAAAGGCGTCCAAATAGACATCCTTAAATTACTCCAACATAAAGTCAACGTGGACAAACGAACCAAAACACAGGCCCCCGCCGGCAGCCATATTCTGCGCATCTGCGGCGACGGCAGCATTGCTCAACCACGACTGTTGACCACTCAACAATGATCGCACCAATTTCGGTGTGACACGCGCAGTTAGCGAAGCCATCTTGATCGGTTCGGTGCTATAAATGTAAATAACATGGGCATGAAATAACATCGAGATCCGAAATGAACAGGTAGACCGGAAGTGTTGTTGCATCGTACAAACGAATAGTCCGCCCGAAAATCAGCACAAAAATCCGCCTTCAAACTTTTCCATTTTATTCCCATCTGCATTTTTTGAGACACTGAGTGTTTTCGAATCTTGCACACAAAACAAAATTTAAAACGAAAGTGCGCGGTAAATCAGGCACCTAGTAACCTAACATTGGGACAATCACCGTACACGTCTTAAGCGATAAAAAAATTGGCCAAAGGTACAGTTGTCAACTCAAGTGGTCAACTCAAGCTGCCCTAAATGGGTGCGAGAAATTATACATAGGCGTTGACAACAGTACTGTAAGCCAACAAACCTAAGCTCATTTGAACAAAGCAAATGCCCACTGCTGAATAAAGCTATTGACGATTGCCGTGTGCATAGCGAATCAACTGCATCAACTACATCATAATTACCCAGTTGAAAAACATCAATTTGACCGAGCAAAGAAAAACTTTTGAAAAGCTATACCACGTGAAATCAGGTACAAACCCACAAAGTGTACGTGACAGACAATCAGCACCATATCTGAGAGAAATAAATACAAAGGCTTTGGTCAGAACATATGGAATGACAGAAAATTATCACCAAGAATTGAGAATTACCAATGTTTTTGGAAGATTGTTTACAAATCAAGTTCACGTCAACTGGCAACAGCCTCCAATAAAAAATGTATTAGTTGAAAATGTCCTTCAAATCACGAGAATTATTCCTTGGTGTAAATCCTCAGCGACGTCACCCCTTGGCAAGTGCAGGTCTGAAATAAAGAAAACAATTTTCGTAAAAACAAATATTTTTGTTAAAATTGGCATTTTCATAAAAAATAGCGACGCAAGATTGATAAATTTAAAAAAAACGACAGAACCTGGACAGAATTGAAAAACTTAAATTGTACGCAGGACAACAAATCAATCCTCCGAACAAGGCAAGGCAAGATAATCACGTATGAATCGTGTGGCGCACGAAAATTCGATTAGACACAATTCCTTCGCAAACACAATACTGAAAATAAGAAAGAACTCAGTGCAAAGAAAAAGAAAAGGAAAAAACCAAGCATAGGCAGTCGTGGGATCTGGGTTGGTAAGGCAACAAACAAACAGGACCAATAACGATTCAGTGAGAAAAATTGCCACCGGAAAAAAACGTGAAAAAAGAAAACGAACCACATGCAACTCATCGCCTTTCACTTCGCGCACGATTACATTGTGTTTATCGCCCTCTTGATTTTCAGTTAATTTCCCATCGGTCAGTGTGAATGTGGTCTGAAAATAATGGTTCTTATTCATGATCTCATTCGTTTACTTCTTTGATTTGATGTTATACCAAATAAGTACAACGACGACCCAACAACGGAGTGACAGAAATTCTCACGATTGTCACACATGTGAGAAACATTCATACCGGACACAGATCCGCTCCTGCAGAATATTCTGCCCGCCAGAAACATTTTTTTGGCCTAACAGCCTAACAAAACATTTTTTGTACCTCCAGCCGTTACCTAACCACACTTTCTTATCGAAAAAGTTGTGCAGCCCACATAAATTTTTGGGCATGGCAATTTTACCGTGACGTATTGTACTTTGGCTCCCGTGGACGTCTGGAACATGCGTGCGTGGAAGTTTCCAGATATTATTTTGAGCCGTGTACATATGTGAAATTTGAGATGTCAGCGACCCTGAGCCAGATCGACGACAACAAACAAGTCGTACCGAAAAACTAACCTTGACTTTCTTGCCATCAGCTCTGTCCTGATCAAATGTTTCATTCAACTTGAAAGTCATTGTGATTGTGCGCACGGCGCTGTGTGATACGATCGACCAGTTGCCTGTAAATTTAATCACCGAAAAATTACTTTCATCAATTAATCATTAATAATAACATTTTTTGCACAGAACCTACCATCGTTGTCGCGTGAAACGGTCAACGTCGGCTTCGACGAGTTCGCCAACTTTCGAAGAACGAGGTTAACGCCTGAAAATTGTGCGAAAAAATTCCTTTGCTTTGACAGTGGATCATAAACAATTGCTGATCTGACATTTGATCTGCCACAGTGTAGTTCCTGGCAGTGCAGTTCCCGGTCCGGAAGGGGAACAACAGGCGGTACCCCTTTTTTCGGAGGGGGAACATACGTACCCACGTGGGGGGAGGGGCAGTGTAGTTCCTGGGGGGAGGGGGGTCCCCCCTAAAGTACACTAACCGCCGCGACCAAGGTACACTAGTACACTAACCGCCGCGCCAGGTACACTAACCGCCTCAATTTTTGCCTAAAATCGGTATTTTTAGGCCTAAAATGGGCATTTTTTAGGCCTAAAATGGGTGATTTTTAGCATTTGACGTCAAAAGTCGCCAAAATACCCTTTTATGGAGTTTCCCGAGAATTTTTTTTCCAAAAAGGGGCAAAAATCGGTCAGATTTTCTACCTCAAAAAGTGACTTTTTCCCGGATTTGGGTCTTCCCCCCCCCGTCCCCCCCCGAGAGTACACAAACCGCCGCACGGAAAAAAGGGGTAGGTACACTAACCGCCGCGCCGGACCAGGAACTACACTGGGGAGGGGGAGGACCCAAATTTGGAGAAGTCATTTTTGAGGTCGAAAAATTGACTCATTTTTGCCCCTTTTTGCAAAAAAAATCTCAATAAAAAGGGTATTTTGGCGATTTTTGACGACATTCACTTAAAAATCACTCATGCCAATTTTAGGCCTAAATTTGCCTATTTTAGGCAAAAATTGGGGGAGCAGACGTACCCGGAGGGGGAACAGTGGGGCAGGCGTACCACGGAGGGGGAACAGACGTACCCGAAGGGGGACCACCCCCTCCCCCAGTGTAGTTCCTGGTCCGGAGGGGGAACAGGCGGTACCCCCTTTTTTCGGAGGGGGAACAGACGTACCCACCTGGGGGGGGGAGGGGGGGGCGGGACCCGGAAGGGGGGGGGAGGACCCAAATTTGGAGAAAAGTCATTTTTTGAGGTCGAAAATTTAACTCATTTTTGCCCCTTTTAGGAAAAAAATCTGAATAAAAAGGGTATTTTGGCGATTTTTAACGACATTGACCTAAAAATCACTCATTTTATGCCTAAAAGTGCCTATTTTAGGCCAAAATTTGCCTATTTTAGGTAAAAATTGGGGGAGCAGACGTACCCGGAGGGGGAACAGTGGGGCAGGCGTACCATGGAGGGGGAACAGACGTACCCGAGGGGGGGAACCCCCCTCCCCCCCAGGAACTACACTGCCCTCCCCAAAAAAATCGCCAAATTACCCTTTTTATTGAGATTTTTTCAAAAAAATTGGCTCAGATTTTAGCCCAATTTTTGTCATAATTTTTGCGATTTCTTTTAACCTATTTTTTGGTCGAAAATTCATTGTTTTCCATGAAAAAGTCGTCAGGTAGACAATACTGATCACTTACTTGCCGAATCCGTCAGAAATTTTGGCATTTTTGACAAAAAATTCCAACTTGTTCAGTAAAATACAGTAAGTCACTTCAGAAGCTTCGGGCCGGGGTGCCCGGCCCGGCCCGGCCCTCCAAATCTCCGGTCCGGCCCGAGCAAAAAGCCCAAAATCGCGGCCCGGACCCGGCCCGACTGCGACTTCTGGTTAGGCCTGGACACAATACCACTTTTGACACCCAATACCAATACCCAATACCAATACCGGCCCTGTGCCAATACCCAATACCCAATACCAATACCAAATTGGGGACCCAATACCAATACCGGGCGAGACCCAATACCAATACCCAATACCAAATCAATACTGCTGCAGTGCCTGGTATTGGGTTTGGTATTGGGTTGGTATTGGTATTGAGTATTGGGTATTGGGTTGGTATTGGTATTGGGCAATGGTGTAGCTGGGGGGGGAGTGGGGCGGGGTCCCCCCCCTAGGTACAGTAGGTAGGTTGCCGCCCCTCGCCTGGTACAGTAGGTAGGTTGCCGCCCCTCCCCTGGTACAGTAGGTAGGTTGCCGCCCCACCTAACTTTTCACCCAAAACATTCATTTTTGGCTTAAAATTGCATAAAATTAGCACATTTGTCTGCAAATAGGCGAAAAATCGCGCGCTGCGCGCGAAACTAGTGTTTTAGGCCACATTTTCTTCAGTATTTAGACATAAAAAATTTCGGTTTCCAGATGACCCCCCAAGTGGTACGACCCCCCCCCTAGCTCGGCCGGTACAGTAGGTACCGTATTGTCGGAAATAGAACCCCCCATTAATTGACCCCCCATTAATTGAACCCCCCCTAAATGGCTCGAAATCAAAAATAGAACCCCCCCCATTAATAGAACCCCACCCCCAACCTTCATTGTACCACAGATTAGTGGTATGGTAGGGCTGTGTTGTTGTGTCAAACGTTGTTTAAGCTTGCGTACACAACAGAATACAGCTTTTTAAGCATAATTGCCGCTGTTGAAGTTAGAAAATACCGAAAACAAGCCATTTTTATGGGCATTATTAACAATGATTTTTTTCGTCGGGGGGCCAAATGAAAAATATAACCCCCCCAATAATTGACCCCCCCCCCATAAATTGAACCCCCCCAAAATGACCCCAGTGAAAAAATAGACCCCCCGGGTTCTATTTCCGACAATACGGTAGCTTGCCGCCCCGCATTTTGGGTGGTACAGTAGGTTGCCGCCCCGCCTGGGTAGCTACACCACTGGTATTGGGTATTGGGTATTGGTCTTAGTATTGGTTTGGTATTGGGTTTTTGGTCAGGTATTGGGTTGGTATCAGAGATCGGAAACGGGCTGGCCCGGCCCGGCCCGGCCCGGCCCGGCCCGGTACCCGGGCCGGGCCGGGCCGCGATTTTGGAGTTGGTCGACCGGGCCGGGCCGGGCCGGGCCGGAGATTTGGGGGGACCGGGCCGGGCCGGGCCGAGCAGCCCGGCCCGGTCCGGCCCGGTATGCCTAAATTTGAACGAAATTACCATTTTTTTGAACCAAAATTTTCAAAATTTTTGCGCTTCGCGCAATAACATCTCCTAGTTCTTGATCCTTTCAGTCATCGTTTTGAAGAAAGAAGCAGTACCGTAGCTACCCATACCCAGGCCTTTACTTTGCAGCAATCAACATACTGTACCACCAAAAAAGCCTGCCTGCAATCAACCTACCTACTGTACCGACCGGCCGAGCTGGGGGAGTCGTCCGGGAACAAAATTTATGTCTACATATTGATGAGAATGTATTCTTAAGCGCTAATTATTTTTCGCCTATATGGAGTGAAAAATACCGATTTTAAACCATTTTGAGTCAAAAATTATACCTACTACTGTACAAACCGGGGCGGCGACTTACGTACTGCATCAGGATGGCGCGTCAGTCTACTGTCTACGTACCTACCTACCTACCCTTTCCCCCAGCTGTACCAGTGAAAACAAGCATTCTGCAGAAAATTTTCGAATTTTTTTCAACTTTTTGGACTTTTTTAGTTTTCAGCCCTTGAAAATTGGCTGACCGGGCCGGGCCGGGCCGGGCCGGGCCGACCTCAAGCCAAAACGGGCCGGGCCGGGCCGACCTGCAGCCCTCCACCGGGCCGGGCCGGGCCGGACTTTTCGCCGACCGGGCCGGGCCGGGCCGACTTTACCCGGCCCGTTTCCGATCTCTGGTTGGTATTGGGTTTGGTATTGGGTTTTGAGTCAGGTATTGGGTTTGGTATTGGCTTGGTATTGGGTTTTTCTGGATTAGTATTGGGTATTGGTTTTTACCCAATACCTGGGCAAACCCAATACCAATACCCAATACCAATACCAGGCCAGCTTCAATACCAATACCCAATACCCAATACCAGAATTAGACCCAATACCAATACCAAACACGGTATTGGTATTGGTATTGGGTATTGTGCCCACCCATACTTCTGGTAAAGTCATTCGAAAAAATTGGTCGAAAAAATCGGGAGGGGCCGGACTTCAAGGCCCGCTGTCGGGCCGGGCCGGGCCGACCTGTCGGGAGTTGCGGGCTGGTCAAGCCCGGCTCGATTGACATCTCTGCCACCTGCCTTAAACCCAACCAACCACAACAAACAAAACAAACCAAGTGCCTTGAGATATTCGTCGAAATTCTCGGATTTTGTGAGCTTCCATTTGCCGACAAATTGCTGCCAGCGTTCACCCTTCGCCAGCAAATTCCGTTGCTGTGGCTATGGTTTGCTTTGCTTTCTGATTCGTTGTTGGACGAGAAATAAAATATCTGTATTCTGTTCCGTGTTCCCGGAATTCGAATTTTCAATTTTTTTTATTCTTTTGCATCGATTTTCCCGAAGCCGGTTCAACTGCGCAGTTTTGAACGCGGTGGATGCCAGTCCGTGCCGGGAAGACTCATTATAAATAAAACGGATTAACCAGATTAAACGGATTTTTGCGTGCTGGGGGGAAGACTCATTATTTCTTTTGAAAATAAAACGGATTAAACGGAATCCAGCTGGAACGTGGTCCTGAACCAATGTTTGGGCTCAGGCTTGAGCTCAGGCTTAGGCTTAGGCTTACGCTCACGTTTAGGCATATATGTTGGTTTCGCCTTGGCTTAGGCTTAAACTTAGCTTAGGCTTAGGCTGAATACACGCCGGGCACATACAACATGCATAATGAGTCTTCCTGGGAAACGGCCCTCGGGGGGAAAACTCATTACAGGGATTCCGTTTTTAATGCCTTTTTTCTTGAAAGAAATAATGAGTCTTCCCGCCAGAGCCTCTGCAGGATAAACTGATTACAATAGTAATGAGTCTTCCATCAACCTGCCAGTCGCCTCGCCACCGGGAAAATCGATGCAAAGAATAAAAAAAATTGAAAATTCGAATTCCGGGAAACAAACAAATTGCCGGATATTTTATTTCTCGTCCAACAACGAATAAAAGCAAAACAAACCATCGGCCCGCGACGGAATTTGCTGCCCGAATGACGACGGCCGGTAATATCGGCAAATGAAAGCTCACAAAATGCAAAATTTGGACGAATATCTCGAGGCCGCTTGGTTTGTTTTGTTTGTTGTGGTTGGTTGGGTTTAAGGCAGGCGAGCCGAGCTTGACCAGCCCAAATTCCCGACAGGTCGGCCCGGCCCGGCCCGACGGCGGGCCTTGAAGTCCGGCCCCTCCGTTTTCGACCAATTTTTCGAATGAGCAATA
>JASAMV010009201.1:0-65182 GCA_030248065.1 Rhynchonema sp. JSB1_4
ATTCGCCATCGCGTTTGACGTGATTTTTTGGTGGCGTAAACGGGGCTACAATTATAATTTCTGCAATCTTATAAATTGTTATTTTATATTGGTAAACGCAGTTAAAATTAATCAGATAATAGGCATTCATGTCATGGGAGTAGTTGTAGGGAAATACTTGTAAGGTATCCTTGGCGGGCGCTGGACCCACATGGTTCCAAGGTACCCCGTACACAGCGTTGGCGGGATAGGGAATTTTCTGGTCGAAAAACACCGATTTATGCGTGCAAAAACCATAAATTGATGGTTGGAAGGTACCTTCCGACGTGCTTGGAACGTACCTACTTTCCCGTCCCCCCCCCCCGCATACCGCCCAAACAGGTGGTTACAACCTACCTACTTCTTAGGGGGTAATGCTTTTAAATTTGCCCCCCTCCCCAGCCACTACACTGGATGTCATTATCTGTCAAACGAACCGGCATTCTCTTCTCCGCTTTCATCTTCGTCACGGCTATTACTCAGGACATCTTCTGATGCATGTCGATCGTCCTCCGTGGCTGGAACTTCATCGGTGCTGGACAACGACGTTGAATCGCTGGATATGCGAATTCTTTTCTTCTTTTGTCTTTCCAAGGAGCGACCTGAACATGATTGTATTACATATTCAATTCGATTGTAGGTATTTTAAATCGCATTTAACAAAATGAGGTTCGATGAAACCTGGTAATGCACCAACGTTTCTTGGACATGACGGTAGACGATTTCACACCAGTACGACATTTTTTTGCTGGTGAACGATGACTCACAGTCGACTCTAAAAAGGCCAGACAGGTTTTCCAGTACTGTTGTTTTCATCAGCTAATTGCTGTGCTTGATGTCACGTTAATATCTCAGTTATACAAACCATCTTCGGTTGAGTCCTCCGATTCCGTGGAGCTTTCGTCTGTGGTGGACTGACGCGACTTGTGGGTCTTCTTGCGTTTGACTCCATGCTTCACTTCCTTCGCTTCTGTAAATTATAAAATAAATTTGCAGTTTTCTCTCTAAGATTTCAATGTGACACTAGATTGAACTAACCTTCATTTATAAAACTGTACGCCTGAGCTCGTCGCATTTTCAACTTCAGCTTGCGGACCTTCTTCTTTTTGCTCGTATGTTTGCTGAAATCTGCTTTTCGTGGAGCCTTGGCAACACCGAGCCCGGACGAGCTGCATGCCACCGGAACAAGCGCTGAAGAACGATATTTCAGTTGTAGATTTCGTTTACATACTTAAAACTGAAAGCCTATGATATTGTCGATTCCTCAAAAATCAAAATCTATCCACATGCAAACCTTCCTCCAGGCGCTTGACAACTGCATCGTCATCGCTACCTGGTTGACGTTCTTGAGCGCGTTCTTCGTGACGCGGTACCGATGTTGGGTCTGACAATCGAAATTATATTAGTTAAGAAATATAAAGTATAATGATTTCTAAAAATTACCAACCCGGAAAGTCACAACTGTCGTCAACCAGATCGATAACCGCCGGCGAGCGCTGCGGTTGAATAGCCCCAAATCCGGAATCTTTGTACTGCGTGAAGGGAATATCGTCACCCGTACGATTCAAACCTGTTGTGTAATAGTGTACAACGTTCATCTGCTGACTAACAAACAACAGTGTCACGGCTCGAGTAAATAGCCACATACATGTTATCCGCTATGTTAATTTTTTTAGCAATACATATGCGTCAGTCAGAGTCTTCGTCCAGAATAGAAAATTCCTATTTTTTTACCTCCAAAATGCTCAAAATTTCAGTCTAGTGGCAGAAAAATGTATCTAAGTAGGATGCGGCCAGGAGATCGCAAAGGGCAGACCTATGCTTTTCGTCACTCATAAATTTGAAAAACAACTTTCTTCTGATACAGTTTTACGGAAAAAACTTCAAACTGGACCGGTATCAGTACTGTCTGTGTTATGTACACCAACTCACCGCTACGAGGATTGTCGAACACTTCCTGAATGATTTCAAATCCGTCATATCCCAGGTCGAGAGCCGATGTGACTGACGAATTGCGATTTGCCGTCGTACGAAGCACAAGAGACGCTGTGTGAAAAACATGTTTGGTTACCGTTGGCGTCCTCAGGTATATATTTTTCCCTGACGACTACATTCGCCAGTACGGCTTACAACGCATGCCCTTATTGCAATTGATGAGATTTTATCATTTTTCCAAAAAAACCTTGTTACTTTAACACTGGGATGTAGGCCAGTGTAGTGGCTGGGGGGGGGGGTTCCCCCCTATTTTTTTCGGCCAATTTTTCACAAAAAAAGCATGCAAAAAAACCCTTTTTTCGGACCCCAGTAGTATCTTCCAACCTTCTGTTGGCTGGGTAGGGGTACATTGCAACCATCTGAATGGATTGCCCCCCAAGGGTACCTTGCAACCATCTGCCAGCCACTACACTGGTCTAGGCTGAGAGAGGTATGGACTTTCCGTTGCAGCTGTCCATTGTCACGTGCCAAAAAAATGTTGTTGTTGAGTGTCGGATGTCGGAAATAGACCTCCTGCCGTAAATGACATCACCTATACAGTACTGTATTAACCGCTGATACTAATGGAGAGGTGCATTTATACAGATTTGTTCTTACTTCACAATGCAGAACAAATACACTGCACACTAGCAAAAATACCCATATCCAACGGGCAACAACCAACCCAACGGTGCTGAAACACCTCCTTTCGGCTGAGTACGCTTACGACCGTATGGTGCGATCAACGTCGAATCGGAATACTCAAAATCTGGCGAAATCACTCCGAATGCATCGACCATGGTCTTGTTGCGACGACGTGACGCCGCTTCACTTTGATTGATTATGTGACGCCTAATAGCAGATGTCGCAACCAGTTGATGGAATGTTCCACTCATTGCGGCGTTGTTTGAAAATTACACGTCGACGTTGCTAGACTAATTGTGTTTTAGCAAAGTTCGCAATCTCATGGGGTTCCGCCCTCAACCGAAACGACAAATCTGGGAGACAGCCCGGCCCAAACGCCCAATAGTGCTAGTTGACGCTGTCCCAGTGAAAATTGATTGGTTTCCATCAAAAAATGCTCACATTGACAATACCAAGCGCTGCTCTGCGTGCGCTGGCTAATTTTCACGCAGGAAAATTTTTGTTGTGCTCTAACTCCGCTCGTACGGTACGTGGGTTGATCACATGCCCTTTTCATGATACAGTAGACTCCTGGCTACTGTTGGACGTCGAGAGGGCGGGGGCTTTTGATGGGGTAGGCCCCCCCAGTACAGTAGGTATCCCTCCTCGCCTGGTAGAGTACGTACCCCGTCCGATGTTTGGCATGGTACAGTAACTATACCCACAGATTTTCAGCCCGATACACTAGGCATCTGTATCCGTTGCATTCGTGTACCCACCCATTTTTTGCGTGCGGCGGTTAGTGTACCTCCCCGCGGGTGGGGCGAAGGCGGGGGGGGGGGGGAAGACCCAAATCCGAGAAAACGAAAATTTGACGAATTTTTTCCCCCTTGCAGCGCCAGTTAGTGTACTAGTGTACATTGGCGGCGCCGGTTAGTCTACCTTGGGGCGGGGACACCCACTGTTGGAGGTACTCTCGAGGGGGGGATACCTACTGTACCGCCCACAGAAAGGAGCGGATACCTACTGTACCAAAACCGATGACCCGGGGGGGGGGGGGGGGTATGTACCTTGGGGGGGGGGGGTGGCGGGAGGTTAGGTTTTGGGGTGGAAATTTTTAATCTGTTTATTATGTCTGGAATCGTGTAAAAAGGTGGTATTTGCGCGCGTAGCGGGCGAATTTTGGGTAATTTAAGGCAAAAACCACTGATTTTACACTAATTTTGGCCATTTTGGTCAAAAATTAGCACTTCTTGGGCAAAATCGGGGGGATACCTACCGTACCGGGGTGAAAATCGGGGAGGAATACCTACTCTACCATGCCAAACATCGGGGGGGATACCTACTGTACCAGCCGAGGGAGGGATACCTACTGTACTGGGGGGGGGGGGGGCTACCCTGGCAACCCCGCCCCCACACCTTCAAAACTGGAAACACCCCGCCCCCCTTCCCACCCCCAGGAACTACAGTGCCCCTCAAAACGGCCCCTACGTACATAACCTACCCCCAGGTCATCCGCTCTGATACAGTACCGTATTGTCGGAAATAGAACCCCCCATTAATTGACCCCCCCCCATTAATTGAACCCCCCCTAAATGGCTCGAAATCAAAAATAGAACCCCCCCATTAATTGACCCCCCCCCATTAATAGAACCCCACCCCCAACCTTCACCGTACCACTGATTAGTGGTATGGTAAGGCTGTGTTGTTGTGTCAAACGTTGTTTAAGCTTGCGTTTTCAGCAGAATACGGCTTTTTAAGCATATTTAACGCTGTTAAAGGCAGAAAATACCCTAAACAGGCCATTTTTAGGGGCATTATTAACAATGATTTTTTTCGTCGGGGGGCCAAATGAAAAATATAACCCCCCCAATAATTGACCCCCCCCATAAATTGAACCCCCCCAAAATGACCCCAGTGAAAAAATAGACCCCCCGGGTTCTATTTCCGACAATACGGGGTATGTCCGCCTCGCCGACCGCGATACAGTAAGTATCGCGCCTGCAGAGTATCTCCAACACTGCTCCTGGCCCCGCTGGGCACGACGTGTCGCCGACTCTATTGGGACCTTCGTCTTCTACTGACTCGCACCCCGACTTTGAAGTACAGTTCGAAAGACATTCTGGAAAACAAAAGCAATTATACATTTCCCACGACAATTCAGTTCTGAAGCCGGTTCAATAAAAATAAATAAGCACCACTGTTGTCCCAATATGCATTGCTGATGTGAAAAAGCAAAAAGAAAGTGAATGCCCTGTTTTATTGTATTTCAGGAACAAAATACAATCAGACTTAATCCTTATTTGTATTTTCTGAACAAATTGACTTATGAATACATACAACACTCTGCCATAACACTACTATGGCTATAGGTGGACCGTTGCAAAGGGGGGTTCCCCCCCTGATACCGGATATACCATATCGTCCCTGGGTGTTAAATACGCGGAATTTTTCACTTTTCAAACAAACACTCGTAACAAATAAATTTTTAACCGCAGTAACTTGCAGAATTTGCCATTTTTTCTCCAAAATGTCGAAAATGACTTGATGACAAGACAAAACTGTGTTTTAACCATCTTTGACGCGAACTAGGCTACGACCTTTATATTCAAAAGCGGTTACCCCCATCGTATGGCGTATGCGGAAAAACTCAAAAATAACTTGCAGAGACAACAAAACTGTGTTTTAACGACTTTTTAGAGCAATTTTTTGTATTTTTTAGAAATTTTTTTCGGGTTATTTTTTTTAAATAACCACGACTACGATAAATAGAACACTAGTAGTAGTCTTGAACCGTAATGCTATGGTCGCCTTGCGGTCATACTGCATGGAACAGAAACGTCTATGCTCGGGAACCCTGTTGATTTACATGAAAATCTATATGCGCTTTAGACATTCTACCGTATTGTATTGCTGACCGGAAAACTTGCGGAATACGTAAATATTACTGAATTGAATACTTGTGCGACCTACAAAACGGTTTCCAGACAACGTGAAACTTTGGAGCCGATCCCAAAGTGAAGGAGCTCGAGAATTGTCTCAGAGACCTTGTCAGCACTGACATATTTAAAAAACGCTTGACGAGACGACAGAAATTATAGGTCACATCCATATATAATATCCCCTCTCAACATGTAGTGAGGCGAGTTCTACGTCTGTTTGCTGACATAAACTGCATCTTATGGTGTGTTGGCGTCAAACATTCGTGAATATATTATTACGGTCGACAATTTCATATAAGGAAGGCTTGGGTCATTGACCTTCCTCGTGTATTTGTTTGACGACAAAAAACATGTAGGATTTGCAGAGAAGACGAACCGCGGAGAGTAGGAATTACACGGTGACCTATGGATGTCCAGGCAATAACTGCTTGTATTACATAATGGAAAATTTGACTAATTTCACAATTCAGGCAATTCCAGGGGCTCTTATCTGAGTGAACGCTATGAAGTGCGGGGAATGAATGGGCTAATTACATCGTGCATAGTTCATATAAGCGAGATTACGCGATTCCAGTCGTCTGCCGGCCGGGTGGGGGGGGGGGGGGGGGAAACGATAGGAACGGTGTCCTGTCGAATTTAGTAGCACAGAAATTCCGGACACATGGCACAAACAAATCATATAAAAAATTATCCTCCGCAAACAGTAAGAAAAAACAACGATCAAAAAATTGCCGCTCGCCTACCGTATACCGCGAAAATTTATACAGTATACCTAAATCACCGGTCGCGCGATCAACGATTTCACTGTCGGCGATCGGTCTTTCACCGGTCAACTACCGTAATACCCCATAAACGCCTTTTCCACGTTTGAATAAATTAATATTTTTTTTATTTTTTTTCAACCTATTTTTTTATGTTTTATCAATCATTAAATGATAGGATCATAGGGTTCATAGTTAAGACTTTTTTGGATTACTGGCACCTCTCTTTTTTACTTTACCGTTGCTTTATTTTTTTTTTTTAACATCAGCATAATTTCATATTCGCGGCTCAGAAAATATTTCAATTGCTTTATTTTTGTACAATTTTTTGTCCTTTTCAACTTAAAAATATTAACGGAATATTATCTTTTATGGTTCTCGACATTTTCATTTTTAAAAATTACCACTTTTGTTGCTTGATCCTCCACCTACAAAAATTTTATCTACCGTAGTTAAAACCTACGATCAGCGGTCAACCGGTCCACACTAACAACACCCAAATTTTCTCCCTCAAAAAGTGACTTTTTCCCGAATTTGGGTCTTCCCCCCCCCTTCCCCCCCTCGGGGGTACACTATCTCCCCCTCCGAAAAAAACGGGGGGTCCGCTATCTCCCCCTCCGGACCAGGAACTACACTGATGCCGGGGGGTCTATTAATTCACTGACCCCTTTTTGGGGGGCTGTATTACGGGGGGCTCTATTCCGGGGGGCTGTATTTAGGTTTTTACGGTACCTGGGATCTTGGGGGGAATCCGGTTTGGGGGGAGGGGGGAAGATTTTTCGGGGCAGTACAAGTTTTTTTGGGTGCCTATTTTTATATGCTATAAAGTGCATATATCGCGCGTAGCGCGCGATTTTTTGCACTTTTAAGGGCTTTCGGTCGAAATTTGGGCATTTTTTGACCGAAAAAATGGGCATTTTGAGGGCAAAAATCGGGCCGGGTAGGGCACCAGAGCGGGGCGGGTAGGGTACCAGGACGGGGCGGGTAGGGGGTAGTGTACCAGGGCGGGGCGGGTAGGGTACCATTGGGGGACCACCCTCCCCCAGCCACAGCACTGGCCCAGGCCTAGTTGCAAGGTACCGTATTCCCTAAAATAGAGCTCCCCCCAAAATCCAGCCTCCCCTAAACGGGGTCCGTGAAAAAATAGAGCCCCCAAACAATACCGCCCCCCCCCCCAACTTGGAATTCCCCGCTTGGGGGTCGTAAAGTCAAGTTCTTGTGTAAGACACCTTGTGTACAACTTTTTTGGTTGAGTATATGATGACGTAAAGCCTTTTATGGAAGATCTGCACCAGTGTTGGAGGTACTCTGGAGGGGGGGATACCTACTGTACCGCGCTCGGAGAGGGGGGATACCTACTGTACCAGAGCCGATGGCCTGGGGGGGTTATGTACCTAGGGGGGTTTGGGGGGTTGGGGGGGTTAGGTTTTGGGCAGTGTAGTGGCAGGCCCATGTGTGGGAGGTAAGTATGATGCGGGGTTGGGACCGGAAGCGTGAGAGGTATGATTTTGGTCACCCAAAAAGCCGAAAAAACACCGTTTTTGTGATACAATTTTGGCCAAAAATTGAGGTAAAAATAGTACTTTTTCAAAATTTTCGCCGAAAATCGCCTAAAAATAGGTATTATGGGTGGGCTTGCGCGCGGAGCGCGCGATTTTTGGGAAAATAAGGTCGAAAAACACCGATTTTTGCCTTAAAAGGCATAAAATTGCTTGTGAGAGGTATGATTTGGAGTTGTGAGAGGTAAGTACTCAACCCCCCCCAACCCCCCCCTCGGGTTTTGTGGTACGTAAGTACTGAGAGGGGGGGGGGGTAACCCCCCCCAGCCACTACTATGGTTTTGGGGTGAAATTTTTTTATGTGTTTATTATGTGTGGAATCGTGTGAAAACGTAGTATTTGCGCGCGTAGCGCGCGAATTTGGGGTAATTTGAGGTAAAAACCACTGATTTTACACTAATTTTGGCAATTTTGGTCAAAAATTGGCACTTTTGGGGCAAAATCGGGGGGATACCTACTGTACCGGGGTGAAAATCGGGGGATACCTACTGTACCATGCCAAACATCGGGGCAGTGTAGTTCCTGGGGGGGAGGGGGGGACCCCCCTCGGGTACGTCTGTTCCCCCTCCGAGGTACGCCTGCCCCACTGTTCCCCCTCCGGGTACGTCTGCTCCCCCAATTTTTTCCTAAAATGGGCGAATTTAGGCCTAAAATAGGCATTTTTAGGCCAAAAATAGGTAAACTTTAGGTGAAACCTCCAAAAAAACGCCAAAATACCCTTTTTGTAGGGGATTTTTCGCAAAAGAAGGCAAAAAATAGTCCAATTTTTCGACCTCAAAAAATGACTTTTTTCCGCCCCCCCCCCAAATTGGGACTTCCCCCCTTCCCCCCCCCAGGTAGGTACGTCTGTTCCCCCTCCGAAAATAGTGGAGGGTACGTCTGTTCCCCCTCCAGACCAGGAACTACACTGCATCGGGGGGATACCTACTGTACCAGACGAGGGGGATACCTACTGTACTGGGGGGCAGTGTAGTTCCTGGGGGGGAGGGGGGTCCCCCCCTCGGGTACGCTATCTCCCCCTCGGGTGGTACACTATCCCCCTATCTCCCCCTCCGGGTACACTATCTCCCCCAATTTTTGCCTAAAATGGCCATTTTTAGGCCTAAAATGGGCATTTTTAGGCCTAAAATGTGTGATTTTCAGGTCAATGTTCTCAAAAGTTGCCAAAATACCCTTTTTATGAAGAATTTTTTCCAAAAAGGGGCAAAAATAGGTCAAATTTTCTACCTCAAAAAGTGACTTTTTCCCGAATTTGGGTCTTCCCCCCCCCCTTCCCCCCCTCGGGGGTACACCATCTCCCCCTCCGAAAAAAACGGAGGGTCCGCTATCTCCCCCTCCGGACCAGGAACTACACTGCTGGGGGGCTACCCCCCCAAACCCCCCCCCACCTCCAACACTGATCTGCACCAGAGGTCGCAATCGGGCCGGCCCGACCTCGGGCCGGGCCGGGCCGCGATTTTGGGCTTTTGGCTCGGGCCGGGCCGGGCCGGGCCGGGCACCCCGGCCCGAAGCTTCTGAAGTGACTTATTTTACTGAAAAAGTAGGGTTTTTTTTGTCCAAAATACTAAAATTTCTGACGGATTCAGCAAGTAAGTGATCAGTATTGTCCAGTCGTGTGGCTACCCAGGCGTGCAATCAACCTACTGTACCACCAGAAAGGCCTGAAATCAACCTGCCTACTGTACCGACCGGCCGAGCTAGGGGGGAACAAAATTTTTATGTCCAAGTTTAGATGAAAATGTACTCTAAAACCTTCAAATTTTCAAATTTTATCTGCAAGCTTACGCGAAGACCTTCACAAGATCCGGAAAAACCCTTAAAATAAAACAGTGTTAATAACAAAGAATGTGAACATGAATGAATAAACGACAATGGAAACGCACCGGTGAGATGAGACCAACCAAACGAGCCACACCTTCAAAATTTTTCGATTATTTGGAATGAAAAATATGGATTTTATACCATTTTGAGCCAAAAATAGCAACCTACTGTACCAGCCGGGGGGCGGCGACCTACCTACTGTACCAGGATGGCGCGTCGTCTACCTACTGTACCTAGGGGGGACCCCCCAGCCACACCATTGGTATTGTCTATCTGGCGACTTTTTCATGGAAAACATTGAAATTTCAACAAAAAAATTGATTTAAAAATCGCAAAAATTATGGCAAAAATTGGGTTAAAATCTGAGCCAAAAATTCGGGCCGGGCCGGGCCGGGCCGGAGATTTGGGGGTTCGGGCCGGGCCGGGCCGGAGATTTGGGGGTACGGGTCGGGCCGGGCCGGGCCGGAGATTTGGGGGCTCGGGCCGGGCCGGGCCGGCCAAACCCGGCCCGATTGCGACCTCTGATCTGCACCTAAAAACACTCAAGAATAACCAGTAACACCCTGACAGAACTACATTTTAGGGGTATTTCTTGGAACATTTTTTGAGATTTTGGGCAGCGAAAAATACAGCCCCCCAAAATAGAGCCCCCCCCAAAAAATACAGCCCCCTTAAAAGGGGTCAGTGAAAAAATACAGCCCCCTTGTATTTTAGGTCTTACGGTACCTACCCTTCCCCCATCCCCCCAAGGGGTGGTTGCAAGGTACCTACTCCTTAGGGGGGAATCCCCCATCCCCCCCCAGCCACTACACTGCCTTGCAACCTTCCGGAGGCTGGGTAGAGGGGTACCTTGCAAGCAACCATCTGGCTGGAATCTGGATCCCGCCCGAACGCCTTGTTTTCCTCTGGATCTTGGAGAAACAACGGTGATGCGATGCTTGTATACGAGCGTCTTTACTGACCAGGCTCAGACTACCACCGGTTTCAAATGCGGCCGTCATCTGGGTTCAGGCTCGTGTTCAGGGTTGAAAAAAAAAATTTTTTTATTAACGAGCTTTTTTTAAAAAAAAAATTTTTTTGATTTTTTTTTGACGAAAAATTTTTTTATTAGAAAAAGTGTTGCAAACGACGTTTCAGGATAAATGAAATCGATACAACATATTTTTCAAAAATTGAAAAATTTTCGCCTCAGACCGAACTTGTGTGGTGACACCCGGTAGTATTGTGCAGATTCCATGGTCTCCGACCAGTCTGAGGTTGATGTTCACTAACGATGTTACTCTGATGTATTGTAGCATGCCGTACAACGTATTTTAATGCATCTAATGCCGTATATCTGAGATACGACCATCAAAATATCGATTACAGCCCAAATCTTGCGCGTCAGATCGACTTTGCGCGCCCGGTTTTGCACCAGACCTGCATATATACATGTGTAGTAGCATGTAGTAGTACATTATCGGTGCCACATCACTATAAAAGACCAGCCCCGCGCATCCCTGTACGGATTTGGGGACAATACAGGGCGCCGCAGGCGCGATTTTAGAAAAATTGTCTCGTCCACAGAAAAAAAGTGCCAATTTTTTGCCTCGAAAAAGGCCATTTTTGGACATTTTAGCCCATTTTGGGCAACTTTTTTTTATTAAAAAAAAGCAAAATCTGAGTTTCAAAAAAAAATTTTTTTTTTTTAAAAAATTTTTTAATTGACCACTTTTTTTTTGAAACAACCCTGCTCGTGTTCCGTCTTTCCGTGTTCAAATTTCTTCTTCAGTCTTCAATATCTTGCGACGCGATGCGATATTAGTGAAAGGCTTGCAAATTCCCGCCAGAAAATGAAAACGGGACGCGCAGTATTTCGCGCTGCCGCAACGACTCGGCTCGGAGGCTCAGAGCGGAGTTTTTGGAATCGTACGTTCACACTGAGTTACCGGGAGTGGAATGAATGAACGGGTGGTTTGCTTTGTGGCGGCACACGATCCTGTAATGATACGGGAACGCAAGTACAGTGGTTCGTTGAAGATTGATGAATTAGTGCACACATGATAAGAGCCAACAGTGCATGCGCGCAATAATCCTACAGGATCTTGTCTTGTCTGGCCTGTGCCACTTCCCAGATCACACGATGGCAGGATGTGCCATTCACCACATGTTGCCATGCCGACGATGCAGCCGAGCATGGATAAAACTTGACGCATGGATTGTTGAGGAGCACAGGCTGCTGGACTGTAAGGTTCCATTTTGTATTTTTTTAGTACATTCGTATGGTTGTCGGTGTCGGTGTCTTCAACAGACACAACACTGTCACGTAACCCGAAATCCCGCGCTTGAAAAAAATAATGTTTTTTCGCAAAAAATCCATGGTGACCATACGGCATTATTAAGCGCTGTATGGTTAGCCCATCGCAGCTTTGTGGCTGGCAGGTTCGTATCAGAGCCTGGAACCAAAGGACCATGCATATGAACAGTTTACGCAGAACCAACCGTGACAGACAACTCAAATTCAGTGTTCGTTGTGTGCAAATGGTGAATGCAAATGAAACCCGACGGGCGCAGTTTTTTCATAAGATCTGAAAAGGTCTGTTCCGTTTCTTCATCATGGGGATGGGGAGTTCAGATCACACAATAACCGATTTGCAGATGAAGTATGAAGTTAAACCTACCTAAGTGATGTCACTGCGGTCCATACCGTATTCCTTCAAATAGAGCGCTCCTAAAATGCAGTCCCCCGAAACAGACCCAGGGTGAAAAACTAGGACCCCTTCTTGAAGTCTCTACATGGGTGGTGGTGTTAAAGCCAGGTGGTTGTGTTGGGCATGGTTCAGTATACGATACCGTGAGACCTTTTGTATGTACAGTATGTCGACGATATGCCTGAAAACACTCGGTTATGACTAATAAAACCCTGAGTAGTAAAACATATAAGTCATTGGTAGGGGTATTTTTGGCAGCCCCCAAAAAATACAGCCTCCCTGAATGGGGTCAGTAAAAAAATACAGCCCTCTATTTTAGGGAATACAGTATATAATGTACAGTAAACATTACGAGGTTCAAAGCACAAATTGTGACAAGCACATGACTGTGTTTCTTTTGCCACATTGCAAAATTATATCCGTTCGTGCAAATGTGGACCCAAATCCCTACACCGCGCCGCCAAGTAACCTTGCGCACGCGTTTGTTTGTTGGTGATAAATTTTTACAGCAAGTTGAACTTTACACGCGGCTGATCAGTATCCAGTTTTATTGTCATCTGGAATTATTTTGCAGTGATCTGATGCGTGTATGTGTGAAGTATTTTTACACGGTCGTTAGACCCAATAAAACATGCATGGGGGCGGCAGTGTTTCGCGCGACTCTTGTTTCATGTACTTTTCGGCTCGGCAAATTTGTCAGTCAAACCCACACTGTATGTACCTAATGCGGGATACTCGCTACATGTTCAAAAATGCACTTTACTGCTTTTTTGTGTCCAAATGGGGTGTATCGAAAGACTTTGATCTTGCCTTGCATGGTAATACCGAAAACTGGCACTTTTGTTTCGTTATTCTTTGTGCTTTTGCAGGAAAATGTAACTCTCGTTGGAAAATTTGCTTGAAATTTTAGGATGGAATCAGATGTTCTGGATGGTACCTTGGCGGTCAAACCCTGAGTTGTTTGCAAAGTGTTCGAAAATCGTAGTCTGAGCTCGTAAAGTTATCCACAGCTATACTACAAGGGTGCGACGACACCTAAAGCGCAACTTTTCTGGCATCGCACCATTTCTGCGCGTGTTCTGTTGACATAACCCTTTTGGGCAAATAATATACTCAAACATAAAAATGCTTAACAGTTATTGCTCTGTTAGCTCACAAGACCATATAGCAAGATCATATACCAACTTGCGACTGCCTAAAATTGCGCACGCAGCGAGACTGTTTCGGTTCACAAGTTTTTTCGCTAGAAACAGATTCGAACCTGGTCATCAAGGACCGATTGCCGTGTATTTTTCACCTAAACACTTGTGTGTTCGCGGCCCTTCATCATTCTTATCTTGAAAGTGTGTATAATCGTTTGCCAGCTAAACTCTGTCCTCGTGCGAGTGAGGTGCTTTTGTGTGGTTCACTGAAATTATGTCAAGACAACATAAAACATCAGGGAGCCCCAAGCCGTCATATATCACCGACACTGTGCACTTTAACAAACATAATTTTCGTCTCATGTTTGCGCAGACTACAGATAGAACGTAACATTACAGATATTACATTAGCTAACAGTGTACAAAAGTCACTACTAAGCTCGCGTGCCGCACAATTGTAAACTCGTTGAAACTTTGTGTTTGCCATATGTCGGAATATTACAGTCAAGATAAATCTGACACAATAGACACCAGGAAACAAAGAATTTTGTGTACAGCTAATGCATAGCTTATATGTTTTTCTTGTTTAAATTTTTGTGTTGTGCTTTAATTTTTTATCTTTAGTTTTCTCCACAACTATGGGTACTGTATATACTGTCATAAAGAACCGTTCTTTATTTTTCGTGGAAAAAAAACGGTTTTTTTTCCGAAAAAAAACCGTTTTTTTTCCAAATACTTTTCCAGTACTTAAGAACGTAATTTCGAAAAATATAACAATTTCAGTGCAAAATTTGTTCGAAGTGACGAGAGTGCTCTTGAAGAGTGTTGAAGTCAGTCGAAAACACTTGGTTTACACGCTTTTTGGCCCATTTTGGGCCGGTTAATTTTTGTGCTCGAGCCAATTTTTCACTGAAATCGAAAAACTCATCAGTTTTGCATTACAATTTTTTGGAAAAATTGGAATAAAGTACCGATATTTTTCCGATCAAAAACCGAAAAGGTACCCACGGAAAAATAAATGGAAAAGTATTCGGGTCTCGGAAAAAAAACGGTTTTTTTTCGGTTTTTTTTCCGGAAAAAAAACCGGTTTTTTTTCCGCCTGCCAGTATAGTACTGTATCGTAGTCTTGTTTTTAAATCGCGTTCCGGTCAGTTCCAACGCGCCGGCTTCGGGGGGCTGTGTGACCCAGGGATTATACGGCTGCACGCGACAAAAACAATGTTTGCGTTTGCATATATACATACTCCCACAGCTGATAATAAGCGGATCAATAACATTATTATTGTATTGAAAACCGGATTTTGATCGGTGCTTAATCATACGTTACGGAAAACTTGATGTTCTGGCATAAGCAGCAGGATAGGATTGGGATATCCGACCTGCTTGCACCTTGCTGGTGACTCAGTACTTTCGAAAATATTGTTTTCCACGTTACGTTCTGCGCGCTTCTGTGAATTGACATCAGTCAATGATTGAAGAATGCTAGTTGAATCATAGGATCACGACTCTCTTAACTCGCGACGTTCAGTCCACCGGAACGGCCCACTTCTGATCTTTGATTCATTCTTTTACGATTTGACCAGAACCTTCAGTGAAGCATTTTTGACCATCAAATTTCGGTATAATTCGTGAACACTCTCTTGAAAGACTGTTTTGACAAAATGTTCAAAGACCTTCGACCCAAAAGTCCTTCCCTGGTGGACCCTCTTACAAACAAACAAGAAGTGCCCCAACATGGCTTACACCGAGGCGCGTTTTACGGCTCAACTTGGTAAGCGGCGCACAAATTCTTTTGACCACTTAGTTCTTCTCTTTAATCTCTTGTGACCGTCACAGTAACACAAACAAACAAGCCGTAAAAGGATTAAGGATTCAACCACTAGTATTAAAGATTCTGAGTTGCTTTGGGCAGATAAATATGGGTGAACTTGCTTTGCTTCAGCGGCAAAAGAAACGCACTTTGATTTATGAACCCACCCCAACTCTGGTGCTGCTTGTTTTTGACCAGACTGACTCTACTTGCCATTGCCAAGACAGCTGTTTGATGCTTTAAGCCGATGTTAGCCTTCGAATAAATTAGATTGCGTTTATGGACCTGCAGTATGGTTAGGTGCCATGCGTGTAGTTGGAGAAATGTCGATGCTGTTCAGCAGGAGTCAATCTTGTGCACACGTCTCCAATTTGACAATGAACAGTGACCTCCCCGAAATGCACCAAGGTTTTGAAATACTTAGCGGTGTTGATGACTGACAAGGAAACAAGAAAACAGCGGTGGTGTATTAAACTATACAATAACTCGCCTCAACTTCGAGATATGTTTTATTTTGTTTCTGGGTTTAACGTGTGTGTCATTTTTGCATGGTTGCTTGTTGTCAAAGCCTTCTCGTTGTGGTCTATATTTGCCAAATTCAAGACCATTCTTCAAGCCAGCTGCAATTTTAGGGCCTGCTAACGCACCGACATATTTTTCAATTCATCAAAATAAAGCCGCCGACTATAGCATCTTTTCAAGTACTGACAATTTTTATAATACGTTCATTTATTAAAAAAGCGGGGAGCATTTTGCACCCAGAGAGCACTGAATGGAAACCAGGGACCATTTTGTCACCTTTATCGAAAGCGCCTTTGTTGACAGCTCATTTGTTTTGCGAAATCTTGATTCCACCACTACGCCAGTTTGTACATTGTCCATCTGAAAGGTCTTTCCTACGCAATTCCAGGCTTTATATTATAGTGGTCCTTCATACAGTATGCGCAGTTGAGTCTTATACTGTGCGTATTTATTTCATTTCTCGACCTTGGCTCAGTGCACTAAAAATGAGCCGACCGAATGTTGTGATAAGAAGAGATAACAATGGGTGAGGTCTTGACTGCGTTTTGAGGCAGCGCGGTGGTATAAAATCTGTAAATTATACAGTTCAATGTACCGTCTTTTTACAACCATACTTTGCACATGCGTTGTTATTTTGAGAAAATTTTGAACAGAAATGAGACAAAAATCAGGATGTTCTCAATTTTATGTCTGTTTCAGCTTGCTGTTCGATGCACTGATTTTTATCCCATTTTCACACTAACAAACAACAGCATATGATGAATTCTTTTGACTCCAAAGATGATTTGCCGCACACGCACACGTTGTTCACGAATTTGTTTCCATCCGAGAGATCTATCGCGCAAAAGATGATGGATCCCCTCGATCTCAAACTACATACTATTCAGTTCAGTGTAATGTTTAAGAAGCACTATACGTTCTGATTTTGCCCCGCAGATAAAACATTGCCACCGCCTTAATATATGTTAAGAAGAACTAATCCCAAAATACCGAAATACCAGTCGCAAAAAACATTGGAGAAATATCAAACCCACAGTTATATCCGTTAATCCTCATTAGAGACCGTGCATATGTATGACTTTGTTTATCCGCATTAAATATGTAATTCCATTTTGGAAGAAAACATTATCCCCAGGTATACAGTACAGTGACTAAACAAATACCATTATCTCACCCACCGTTATATAATATATCCATGTAATCTCAAAATTTGTATATCCGGGCTCAGAATGAAATAAACACGCACATCAGCAGAATAACAAGTTTTTCCATTCGAAAACAAACAAACATTTTTTCGCGCGTCGACAAAAAGTCAACAAAAGCGAGTGCCGTAATGCCGTCAACCGCATCTGAATTCAATACTCGCCAGTTACGACCATTAACTGACCAGCAAAGTTGCTCCTATGCAGTCAGACTATCTGACCAGAAACGGTACGCGCACTGTATGGGTGATGTTGCATGCAAGCATGTCCGTGTATGTTGTGTGTTTGGTATATTAGCTGTGCAGCATGTTTTTGGTCGCCTGTTTCGACCTGCTCTTGCAGTATTTGCTGCTGTTCCGGCTCTCGCACTAAATAGCACGATGTGATGTCACGAAATCTTCTATCCATCGCACCACATCATTTGTTAGTGCATTGACCTGTCCACCACATTCTTCAAAAGCATTGTGTATGTAATTCAATCGCTAGAATTTGGCACGCTTCAGCCCAAAAAGTTTCCAAATTTATTCAACGCACGGTCGTCATGTTTCGCCAAAGTACCCACGCTTCACTTCATGCCCAGTTTAAAATAACATCCTTACCGTATGGGGCAGATTTTGCAGATCCTTATTGCATAATGCATACGAACTGTGTTTTTGGTTGTTTTTTTTAATCTGGCGCATGAGAATCTCACGTGCCAAGCTGTGTGATGCAAGTTGATGACAAGTTGCTTATCTTTTGCACTTGGCAGCACGTCTGGATTGAATATATTGCATACAACATAGAGATTCAAAACATGTGCCGGTGTGAAACTTGGTGATCGGATCTGATTCCTCTGGCTTTTGTTCACGCCGCTTTTTTCATATGAAAATGTTTTTAAAAAAGTTACTGATGCCACTAACTTCCACCAGCGTAAAAGTTGTTTGATCATTACACCAAGTTTGACACCAGCCCTAAGTTCTGCTACTCAAAAAAACCAACCCGATCTCTTCCATTTCAGTTTATCACACGAACATCATCAGCCACCAGCGCCCATCCCACCCCCATCCCTGTTGCAACAGCGGTCGCGGTCCGAAACAGGCATCAAGCTCAAACAGTCAAATCGACAAAGAGCCACCTCAAACGATCGGAAACATCCAGCCAGACCGCGATCCTACAAACTGTTGCAATCGAAAATGTCCCTGGACGAGTCAAGGGTGCATGTCCCAAATGGAACCTTGCCTCAACAGAAGGGCTCGATGACCAGTTTCCACCCCCAGCAAGCCGGACTGGGTGTTCGGCCACAAATGGCGGTGTCGCAAGGCAACTACATGGACATGAGTGCTTACTACTACTTGTATCAGCAACAACAAGCACAGGCACAGGCTTCGATGTATGGGCACAGTATGCATCGCAGGTTAGGGGATGGCTTTTTTTGGTCCATGCTTTTTTCTGTTTTCTTGCTGTATAACAGCTGGGGAAACTCTGATTACAACGTGGAGATCCTTATTGGGTGAAAATTTTGTCGATAAACACCTGCTGGACCCACGAAGGGCCATACCCTGCCATCACCTTTATGTACGGACGCAATCAGGAGGTCACCCGATGAAATCATCATAAAACGCACCAGAATGAGTCATGTCTTTCTTTATCAGTCACCAAACAAACAACGCCTACTGACACAGCGGCGTCTTGATGTTTCACTATTGAGTTCCAAATCTTGGGTGAAGCTATTGTTCCAGTTCCATGTAGGAAGGTACGGAAACTCTAAGTTCTACTTGTGACCATATTGTTGGCAGCCCATAAAGATAAGCAAGCCAGCAATATGCTTGGCCACGAAACAAGCACACAGTGCACCGACGCTTGCCGCCATTCCCCCATCAGAATACAATTTTATTCTTTATGTTCTTTTTCGGTGCACCATCATCCAAGCTTAGTCATGCTTGTTGTTTGTTACCGAGCTTGAAACTGTTCATCTACCCACAAGCTTCATGTTTGATGGTAATGTTTTTGGATACTGTATTGTAGATTTGTTGTGCTGTGTATGGTTTTCCACAAAGTTTTGCCTGGATCACCCGAAAATCAGCACTGGTCAGTCAGATCTTTCAGTTCTGTTCATTTTCATCAGCGTGTGGAACTGGAACTTGGAACCCAATGGTGCTCGAAGTAAGCTTCTTTGCTCTCTCACGCTCATGTAACTGAAATGGGGGAAGCCTTTCTATGTATGTCAAACAGTGTGTTTTTTGAAAAGCGTGTTACTCCCTGTGCTCAAAACAAATTTGTGGGGAAAACACTTCTTATACTGTAAATGCGGACCACCAGCGTGGCTTGGATAGCTGGATAACCTAAAAAGTTTAGATAACGCTTTATGCTTGTTTATTGTTTGCATTCATTGGGCAGATAAGATTATTCACAAATTATTGCGCTGCATATTTTTCGAATCCCAAAAAGTCGCTGAACAACTTTGGTATTATCGCCGATTTCCATGATCGCAATTTGAGCTGTTTTTGTTGGCCAAAAGTGAACAATATAAACTTTCTCTTATCGCAACATTACTGTAATTTACACTATTTACATATCCTAGCCATTAACATTTTCGCTGATTTTCGCAATATTTCACATTCTCTTTTTGTCGCTTATCGTGTAAAATGTGAAGTCTGTTTGACCTTGCCACGCCGCACATGCAAACGCTGTCTGCACAATCTTTGTGTTGGGCCGTCAAAACTGGATTCACGTTTGAGGTTTAGGGACTGCTTCGTTTTGGTTACGTTGATATTCCAGACGGTTGTGTAAAATGGAACACATGCAAACCTCGAACGCATGTGATGTTTCACACACCTTGCACATAAAGCCACCATTCATGCCCAATTTGATGATCGTTCGGTCATTTTCATGATTGAGATGGCACATCGACACATGATAAAATCACGCACACCGTTTTCTTTTTGGCAGTGTTCAAACCCATGCGTAATTTTTGAATCCAATATTGGGACAGCTTCAGTTATCCTTGAATTTTGTCTATGGTACCAAACAATATTTGCTGAGGTTTTGAATTCGCGACACACGCAGCGCCACTGATTCTATATCGCCTTTCACAATTCTCTCTCAGTGTGACATCAAGAGGGTAATCGAGACTTGTATTGATTGAACGGTTTGCTCAGTTGTGTTGTCACATGTCGGAAGTTGGCGATGATTTTTCTGAATTCTTTCCCAGTTTTTTAAAAAAATTCTTGTGGAAAACCACATATATTTGAGTAGTGGCCAGAGGACGAATGAGTTCATTAGCTCCCAAGCACAAAAAATAGTTGTTTTGACAATAGAAAGGTTCGGTTGGGCAACAAGGTATTTACCTTTTTGCCTGTGCCTCATCATTATTAGCCCGACATCAATAATTGATATAGTCCGTTGACATCAATCTGGCTACATTCATCCCTAGATTGACCATTGTTCGCTTTTGGAACCAATAATAAGTTCCATGATTATTTTATTTCGGTTCCAATTTGTTGACATGCAGAACCCCAACTGCATTCTCTGCACCTGAAGGTGAAAATAGTAAAAATGCAGGTATGAAGGCAGATTCGAACAATGAAACGCACAAAGTGAGCAATCCGACGTATTTTCATCAGTGTGTGATTCATGCAGTGTTCTGACTGGTGCGTATGGCCATTTTGACACACACCTACACTGCTGGTTATCGAGGCGGTCATTATTGATCCGTATTCATGACCGACATCGGTATATCGGTATGATCAAAATTATGGCTGTGATCATGGAATAGTGTAGTTTCAGATAATTGGGACAAAAAAATTTTTTAGTATCCATGCACTCAGCTTGCGCATTTCGTCTTATTTCTGCCAGTTTTTCTCCGTTGACAACTGAACAGTACCTCGATATCTCAGCCAACCTGATGGTTATTTTTTATTGTGTGCACACTTGATTTTTATAGCGTGGCATAGTGTACAGTGCAACATTCAGAATTCTGCAAGCAATTCATTGCTCGCTCCCTTCCCTCACACACAGGTGACCCGCAATCGCTGTTGGCTTGGGGTTGATTATTTGCCTTTGTCTCGCATTTCACGGTGCCCTGTATATGGTATTCCGCCAAAGAGGCATCCCAGGCCATTGCAAACTCCCACAACATATGGTGCCATATGACAGTCATACGGTAGCTTAAAAGAGGCTCAGACGATAAGTGTACATAGACTGAGCCTTAGCCCAAGTCTAAACTGCTCAGCCGTTTGGCTGGCTGGGTTCGCACCCCCTTGACTGAATCCCATGTCCACTTTTACTGCCCATGTGTGAGGTCAGGTGAACATTGTAACTGTGGCACTCCCTTGTCTTTTGGCTTCTTCATTCACTCAGTCACGCCAACATGCGGATTGAAGAAAAATGCGGTTTTCCCCATTTTCCTGCTTCGCATCTTCTGTATTTAGCTCCGCTCCGTTGGTGGTTTATATTTTTTGGTGATCACGATTGTACGGTAGGCCCTCGGCCAATGCGTTTTCTATTGCCTGGGTTTTCGAAATCCTTTTATCTGAACTGTGAGACATTATTCATGTGCGGACACATTTTTGCAAATTTGCCGCCATTTGAAAAAACCTCCAGCGCAATCGAGAATGTTTGTCATTCCTGTATCCTGCCTTGCAATAGCATCTGTTTACCGATAGGGATCGCCGGATCGGGATTTTTTCGAGGCGTGTGAAAAATAATATTGATAATATGGCATTTTGGGTTGATATAAGAATTCCTACATAACGCATGTGTAACAGATTACGGTTCTGCGCAAGACAGAAACATGTTGTAACTAGTCATGGTGCCAGGACCGCACTTTCTTGGTGCACATTTTGAAAACATTGTAAATAATCTGACTCACGCAACATTGTACACATGCAAAAAACACTCAATTTGCGCTCTCAGTGGTATGTACCTCCGACTTGCTGAGCGATGTCTTTTTCTCCCCAAGTTAGACGGGATGGCCCGAAGCGTGTTTCGTACTTATTTCGAATTTGATGCACAAAATTAACGTTCATTGCTCATAACGAACAGGAAAGTGCCCTGTTCGATGTCTTTGTCTTCACTTCATGCTCAAAACTCACACAAAACTTCACATTATTGACGCAAAGTGCTACAATTCTCTTTAGATCTGCCTTGTAATACATGTCCTGAAGAACAAAATTTATCAATTTCAAAATGAGATTTCGATCATCTATATTCGGGCCCAGCAGGTAAGCAAAACGCTGTCGGCGTCGAGGCTAAAATGCCAAATGGGAAACGTCAGACAGGAGGATTGCCCACTATTTCAGCACGACCATCCCGACACCAGTGAGCGTGCACGGTGGGGAATCCTGGGGTCGTGCCCATGCGTTGAAACATCAGCTGCACAACGGGGCACTGTCGAGCACGGCAAGTCTGCACGGAAGTCTGGGACGGAAAAAAGCGGAAAAGTTGGGACTGTCAACATCAAGCTCGGTGAGTGAATTTGTTTCTTTTTTACTACTTGCCAGAATACTTGCCAAAAAAGTTGTGAAAGAATTGGGTCAAACCTGCATAAAACATTTCTCAATGCGATAAGGGATAGGAAACATCCTTTACTATGGCGTTCGCCTCTGAAATAAATCATCTGTGTGCACGGCTAAAAATATAACCTGCATAAAAAAGACTACATTATTATGTCAAATATGAACTCGTCGTATTTTACGTTTAAAACAACAAACTGAAACTAAAAACAAAAAACCGAACTTTTTTGTGCAGAATGAATTTGTGATTGATTGACCGCGTATGGTTTACTTCAGCGGCTATGGCAATAATTTTTCAGTGATAACAGAAACGTTAGCCAAGCGACCACAAAGGGTGGTTATGTTGTCGTTATCGAAAAAATCGTTTTCCGAATAGCACTTACCTACACATTTGTATTACCTACCCATAACAATTGTCCTGTTTATATTTTTTGTTTTCAAGTGTTTTCGCGGTCATAAAAAAGCTTTGACAGTATTATATTGCAATACCAACGGATTTTGACAGCAACGAACGATTTCAAGAAAATTCCTTTTTGTTTCTAAAAACATTTTATCTGCTCACGCACGGAACATGGATATCGAAATAGAGTCGGACACCAAGGTTATGCGCATGTCTGGCGTTTGTCTTTGTACCGATACCTTTTCCTGTCACTCTTGTTGTGTAAAAATACCCATGTGCATACCTGTGTATACCTTCTCCAATTTTTGAAACCAAACTATAGTCTTTCCGTTTTATAACAGTCCAGAGGCGGTATACACCAAATGTTTCAACGCCTTGAATACAGCAGTCATCGTCGTGGATGATAACCAACAGGTCGACAACGCAAACACACACCGCAAAACACACGAACAAAAAAAAAAAAAAAAACCAAACCAAAACCATCACACGCATTTTTCGAACTTGTCTGTCATTTTTGTAAATTACAGAGAGTTTGTTTGCTTTTCGACCAATTTCTGGGCTTCATGTCAATCGAATCGAGTATCGCTGGCTCTTTCACACAACATCACTAACACAGTCCTTTGTTACGCTTGTAATTTTTGTGGTGTCTTTCACTCTGAATGTCACGTGAAATTAGCGCCTCCACGTTTGGCAGACCGTGCGCCACTTTTTTGGCAAACTTCCTCATATTTGAATCCACACGGCTCCAAAGTTCCATACATACTGTACTTTGGTACAGTGCATAAGCACACACGTAACGAATACCAGATCGCACAGTTTTTATTTTCCAACCATTTTCACATGCAAGAATTTTTCGGCAAAGCTCAATGGGCATACACCGTAGGTTTTTGAATTTTTTAGACTTGTCCCGCTCCGCACAGGTTTATTTTATGGGAATCGTTGTATGGATTGTATGTCAAAACTTCATGTGGGAAAATACTTCATGCTGGTATAAAACTTCATCTTTCCAGTTCATTCTAGAACCTCATGTGGACAACCATCATTCCGTAGTTAGGGGCCCTTTCCTTCCCTCACTTGTCCTCGCTCAACCAAATGTGGTCATGGCTGTGTCTAGTACGTGTCACTTATCCACCAAATCAATTGGAGGTGCAGCTATCGTGATATTTGGTGTGAAGTGCAAAGTGTCACTTCATGACCCTATCCCTCGTTCATGAATGTCATTTGATGCACACACTTTGCGTTTCGAGTGGTCGCGAGTTAGGTGCATTTGATGATGGTGAAAGTATATATCAATCGAATCCTGTGGTCAAGCTGCATGTCGTGGTGTGCGTGAAAATATTGAAATGTAGAACACGAAGCTGTAAGGATCCAAAAACCAATGGAGTGCATGAGTGTGACTGCTACCGTACTATGTACTATGTATACATACATACAGTATGTATGTACAAGTTGCAGTTCATCATAATACACCAGCACTAATTTCAATGAAGGCATGTTCAGCAATAATCTACCATATGTTGTGCAATAGATATCACAGAAACCATGGAATGCTGATACCTGGCCGCAAATATCACGCTTTTGGCTGCTGTGAGAAGCACAAGTTGAGCAGACCGTCATATACGCTTCAGTCAAACCCCGTGATAAGGGACCAAGAAAAAGCAAATTTCGACTGAAATACACAACTACTACGTCTCATTTCTATCCCAACTCCACCTGTACATTGTAAAAGAAGTGAAGTTTCGTGGCGTCAGCCGTTTTTTATAGCGAAAGTTTCTCCTTGATGTGACACATTTGCCGGGCAGGACCATGTTTTATCGGCATGGGAGACTGATTTAGATTTAGATAAGGTCTCATGTTTAGATCTGTATAATTTTAGAAGGTTAAATGAGTTTGTCACAACATGCAGTCCATGAAGCAAACAGCCGCGTGACCCTAAAAAGTGGTGAACCTAATTTTCATACAGCTCTTCATTCTCTTTGTTGTGCGCAAACATGCATGTCCGGGCAACGGCAGAGCCCACATAATAAGATCTCTTGCATGCACATGCAATGTCACCATCAGGTATTGGTCGCACAATGACCATATAAGAATTCATGAAAATCAATCCTGATTTTCACGTTCAGTCACTCTTAACTACTGTGCTATTTGTGATTCTCACAAAACATTTTCAGCTGAAAGTAATCTAGCAGATCAACCACGTTGCCGCAGGTCTGAAACATTCTCTTTACCACGTGTTTTGTGTGTGATCGCGCAACGCAACGTCATTGCCCCGTCACTAGCCTGCTTTGCGATTCAGGAAAAAAATTTGACCAATTCTTATAAAGTCATTGTGCGACCAATACCCGCTGTGAGTTTGGCTGGGGAACTTTTCATCGATTTGCCACCGATAGGCGTGATAACAGATGTTGCTATAAACCTATACTTATGTGTGCATGTACTGTACATACATTCTTATTCTGTCTGTTTTTATTTGTTCTTCATTTTGAGTCACACTAGGTTCACACTGACGATGACACTCTGACAATACCGTACGAAGGATGATTCTGTTATCATGCTCATTAGTGCACAATGGCATGCAAACTGTAGCCAACCCAAACTACATACAGTAAGTGTTAACAATACAACAATAACAAAAGCAATATCGTATCATAAAACCAGCTCGTATGTGGCCTTCTGGTGCATCCGCACTGACGGTGCATCGTCCTTCTGTGAAACAGGTAAAAACGGGCCACCAGCATTATTACACGCGGGTTGACCGGATTATTTCGGAAAACATAAGCATGAAGAGCTGCGTACACGCAGCAAAACTGAAGTCACATGACCCTGAAGATTGAATAGCTGCCGGACACGACTTTTCCCAGTGCCCAGTACAACGTACAGTTGCCTGTTTACACGTTGCACTTGGTTACCGTTGCACCCCACACGAGCAGACATGAAGTGTTCTGCTTGGGTACTGTAGCAGAGGTGAGACAACACTTCATGGCATGAACTGTTGTCTCACATGAAGTATTTCAGACTTCACATGAAGTGTTGACTCGCATGAACTTTCTTCTCACATGAAGTATTGACACGGAATGAAGTGTTGTCCTCGGACCGTTGTATGTGGGGTGTGAAGGTCAGCACCAATTGGGTTACACAAGTGCAAATATCGTTTGTTTTCAAACTGGAACCTTAGAACGGGTCCCATTTAGTTCATTGCGTGAAATTTTATGATCTGAAATTCCGTGTCAAGCTTGTTTGTCAGTAACGCGCATATGTGTAAACTTGATACTACGCAAATACAAACGGGAATGGGATTTGTCAGATACCTGGAGCTGTAGAATGGAATCTAAAGTTTTCAGCTTGTTTGTAAATTTTCCCAAACTGGAGTCATGTGGTTTTAATGTGTATGCATTTCCAGTTTATGGACTGAATCACGTTTAGCTTAATTTTCATCCCAACTTTTGCTGAAGCACGAATATTGATGAGAGTTATGCGCGTGCTCATGATTCAGAAAAATATTGCTGAATTAGTACTGTAGAATTCGCTCGATGATTTTGCCCTGGCCCGGTTCTGTATTCACTGTTGTTCGTGTCCACGGCATTAGCAACCTTGGTGTTTTATATGAGTTTTATAAGTCTCTGCTTCTCACTAACTTAAAAAATGTTGATTTCCATGGTCATTCTGCTATTGTTTTCACTGTAGAGAGTCAATGTTAACAAACTTTGATGTGAAATTTCAGCATTTTGCCACCGTTGGTGCGCACAGTGCACTGGCCAAACACATGAGCAAGGTGGGACGGTTGCCGTTACCGCAACGCGCGGAGGAGATTTTCGAGGCTGTCGGGGCTGGATTGAAGTTAGACACGGTTTTTGGAATTATTTCAATTTAAAAAACTTAAAAAATTAAATATTTTCTTCTATAATTGCTCACAGAGCATGCATCACTCAAATGCAACAAGAGCTGACGGCCACCAAAGACGCGCTGGACAACATGTCGGGTGTCGGCTCGACCAGCGGAATTGGGAAAACTTATGAAATGGAGAAGGTTATTATTTACCTTTATTTTTTTTAATTTTATTTATGATTCAGAAACAAAAGATGTTTAGAGCGCCAAGACAGCTGAACGCTACATCAAACAGCTGGAATTTCAATTGGCTCGACTTGAGGAGCTTCAGGAGCAGTACATGGTGCATTTGAAGATGCGACAAGGTAAACAAATATATATAATTTATTTGTTTTTTAATGCTTGATCAAAATATCGTCATCGAAACTGTTAATCTATCGGACTTGTTTTAAAAATATGCACATCAAAAAATTGTGCCACATAATAGCATTGAGCCGAAAAAGCCCTCAACTGGGTACGGCTTTTGGTTCTAAAAATATTGCAAAATCAGTTTCTTAATGCAATATAGTAAATTTCCAAATTCGCTGTCACACAGTGAACTACGCCCCATAGTTAATGTCACGTTCTAAACCCGAAAGTCAACTTTTGAAACATTCGGGCAGCAGACGCCCGGGCAGCTTACCAGCCAGCCAGGCAGCTGCGCGCAATGTTTCAGAACTGCGTGTGGCTAGCGTTCGGGTTCAGAACGTGACATTAACTACGGGGCGTATTTTATTGTGCGGCAGCGAATTTGGAAGTTTACTATGTATATCAGGCATGGAGAATATGCATCACGCGCTGGAACGAGATCGACACCGTTCGCCTAACCGACCGTCGTTGAACGGACTGCGTGGTGACATGAAGGATGTGTTGACTGCGATGAATGCGATTGAATTGGAATTGGTCAACTTCATGGGAACGCTGCACGTCAATGTCAGAGGTTGGTTTGTTGATGGATGTTTCAATAAGATGGTACTTTTCGTGGTGACTATCCACGGGTGCTAAACTTGGTGATCCGATTGGACTACGCAACTAGATGGATCTGATTACTTCAATTATGAGATCAGCCTGCCGAGGGCGGTCCGATCAGTTCACCAAGTTTGTAACCGGCCAAAGTAAAGCGCACCATGGTCGACAAGCCTCGCATACAACATGCTGTGTTCATGTTTGTCGTTTCTATTAAACTATGCTACCATCTCAAATGAAACAGCCAATCAAAATCTAGGCATCACGGCATTCGCCCGCGTCGCCCCTGGTGATGCATTCGAGGTGATCGTGAGACACGGGGTGCAGAAGTTGAAGTGCAAAGGCAAGGTGCTGAAGAACTCCGATCAACACTGGGACAATACGACGCAGATATTTCGCTGCTTGTTTGACGAACCGATTGATATAAAGGTATGAAGAAGTAGTTCGGACGTTCTGGAATATCGCAGTAAGGTTTTTTGTATACCTCTTTCGTATTCATAGGATCACACGGTGTGATCGGATTGGATCTGATCACGTGGTATTAAACCTGGCCCGCCACTATTGATATTTGAAAATTTTGGTCCGTTTTTATGATTTATTACTGTTGCCGACATCGAGACCAACAAGGTTTACATTCGTGACTTTTTCATTAAGTGCCGATTTAATACCGAAATTAATCCATAAACACCGGTTCTCGGGAACAAAATTCCAAAAAATAGATAGACCCCCGTATAGTGCATTTCAGGAAGACAAGAACAAATATTCAAGATGGCCGACTGCTTCTTATCACAAGCATACGGTAGTCACGTGATCTTGCCCATGCGTTTTGTACAGTGCCGCTCTGTTTATTAGTGCATAACACACGTATTGCACGTGCGCACTGGCAGCACTGTGTAGTGGGAGCGTAAAGTCGGGAGCGTAAAGTCCATAATAGCATACTGTAAGACTATAACATTTGGCGGCAATTCAAAATTTTGTTCCTGGCTGACGTGTGTGCCAAGAAGTGGGGGTCTATCTATTTTTTTTAATTTTGTTCCCGAGAACCGGTGTTTATCGATTGATTTCGATATAAAATCTGCACTAAATCAAAAAGTCATGAATATAAACCTTATTCGTCTCGATGTCGGCAACTAAATAAGAGCAAAAAAACAAACCAAAAATTTCAAATATCAATAGTGGCGGGCCAGGTTTAAACATCCAGCGTTCAAAATTAGTGTAAGCATGGGTAAATTTCCTCGATCTCAAAAAGCTCGGATCAAGGCAGATCAAGTCCGATCACTGAAGCTGTTCGTCGTCAAGTTGTTCAACCTCACAGTCACCTTTGTGTTTTAGGCATCCGAACTGCGAACATTCAGCAAAGCGAAGATTCTGAGTGAGCAGCCATTCGACCCGATCCAGCTGTTCTCAGCCGTGCCACAAATGTTGACGATGAATTTGAATCATAATGGATCGATCAAATTGCAAGTGGTGGTGACTTGGAAGTGAGTATATCAACCAACATTGTCCAATTTGCTTGAGCGTGCGGAAATTAAACTTGTGGATCCGATCCGACATGGGTTTGGGGCACTGATTTTGACCAGCGTGCGAGTGGTCCGCCCATATAGGAACAACTTTTACGCTGGTCGAAACTAGTGCCCCAACTCTCTCCCAAATGTTTGCAGTGCTTGCCTTCAATAGTAATACGGTATTGACCAACTTTCCTTCAATTCCAGCCCCGTCGGTGCAGTGAACACCATGAACCTGCAACGTCTGTCAATCCCCAAGTCCCTGTCGGGCACCATATCCCCAGCGATGATTTACTGTCCCCAGTCGCAGACAGGGACCCAGGAACGAATGACAAAATCAGTGATGGATCATCACGATCAGACGCAACCGATTTCAATTGATCGGGACATCAGTTTGGTGTCAAAATCACAACATCAACCACAACAACAGCAACAGCGACGACCGGTGACCATGTATTACAACAAGGATGCCGTGGATAACGATGATGACGTCATCAGGGTTAGTGATAGAGTTGAACCTCCTAATAGTGACCTCCTAATAACACTGTGACCCGCTGTTTACGACGAATGTTTCGTTGTGGCGCAAACGACAGTCTGAGTTATCATTGCATTCGTACTCGCACCCTATATGTGACCCTCTTGGTACCCTCTTTCTCTCTTCTCCCTACCAGTTAGATGTCTAACTTGCACCTTCCCGATCACGTCATCAAGAAAAGCAACGCGACGGTACTGACTGTAACTTGCAACAAATGAACTATATTTCATCAACACGGTACACAGGGTTGTGAAACCTCGTCACACAACATCACCTTGATAATTCAGGAAACCCTGCCTCCACAATGGCACCGCTCCCTGCCACGTGGTGCTGTGTCAAACACACGTGTTCTCACTGACGATGCCCCGGCCACCCAAGGGCAGGCCCTGCCTTTTGTGCAACTTATGCGGGCGCTGAAGCCGTTGATACAAAAATTGATTGGTGCACATCCAAACCTGGAGAAACTGGAAGGACTGGTCTACAAATGGGACAGCTTTATCAAGGTTTGACACATTTTTTATTCAGCCAGCTTGCATAAATTTATTGTTTTTGTTCCTCTTTTTCGGAATATTATTGATGATCTTTCGGCAATCCTTGTGAAATTTCAGTCCGACAACGCTTCACAGGTGAGCCCGAATGCCGTACTTTGTGGATAAAATATGCTCAAAATATAAAAACCTGGGTGTTCGTTCTCAAACTTGCTCTGTTGTTCAAGACTCACTGCAGTTCAATTTTTTTTGCGCCTCCCTCTTGTGTGACCCTCTTTGTGCGCCATTTCGAACCACACGTTTTTATCTTGCACCCCTAATGTTCAGTTTGTTTTTGCAATATGGTGGTGGCCGGTGGCACAAAATATCAAAGTGAAATAATAAAAAAAATTAAGGCCACTTTATACTTTGTCTCGTTGCGATACACGCAACATTTTCTGAAGCGCTGATTGGCTGTTAGACGCGCATGAGCCAATCAACGCGCGAGAAAATGCTGCGTGTATCGCAATGAAGCAGAGTATAAAGTGGCCTTTAAATTGACAAAAAAAATTTTATCTGTACAATTTTCAGTGCGGCTCCACCTGGCGTTGCAACAACGAAATCATACGAAACAGCGTCAGTGTGGATGCGGGCATTGCGAAAATGCGACTGCATGACGATGACAATGACAGCAATCTGAAGTCGGAAAAGTTGGGCAGTTTTCAATAATATTTCATGATTTTCCTAAATAAAAAAACTAAAATGGTAATGTTGAAAAAAAACTATGTGCAGCATAGAGCCAGCTTTTATCTCGGTATGTTTTGGGGTCCCGTACTTTGCCATATCTCGCACTGGCGATGACCCGGTGCACCGCTTGACTGCATTAGATACATTATAACGTAGAACGGGCAACCAAACAGACGCTGCATAATAAATATTTCCAGTGACTCCGGCGTTGGTTCATCGTACCGTGGCAGTCCACCGGGTCAGCCAGGCAGCAGCCAACGGTTGAGACGCACTGATGCACAGACAAATGGCGCAAACTCAGACTCGGATCAGAACAGGTTTGGTTGATGATTCACGTATAAACCTTGTTGACAACTCAAAAAGGATCTGTAGAAATGAAAGTTGCATCCCGGTCCTGGAGCCCCAAAAAGTTCACTTGAGCAGTGAGCCGCGCGTAAAGAAAGTTAAGGCCTGTTTAAAAAACATATCCGCAACCATCGTGATGTCCTTACATAAAAGAAGTCAAACTAATCAATTCAAATCCGATCCGATTCGATCGCCAATCTTACCACACTGCTGCAGCACACCGACGTCGTCCGTCAACGGTCCCTCCCAGCGTCGATTCCGTCAAATCAAACAAGCGCAACAGCGAAAAACATTCGGTGGCAACTTGGATGAATTGCAACAACAACATGTACATTGTTGTAATTGGGTTGCAATTTTTTACATTTGGTTACAAAAATACAAATGCAAATGCAGGTGCAGCATGGACACAGCTCAAGTGTCGATATGCCACCCAAACCACTCGGCACGGGCAATGTGCAGTTGGACAGGGCTCTCTATCAACACTTGCTCAGATGTCACGCTTTGTTGAAGGTTGGATATACATAGTTCCATGATTATCTCAGTTACTTTTGAAGATGTTGACCTTACGAAAGCCGTTGTTGTTTCGTGAGGTTCTGTTCCTGGAACCGACATGAATGACTGGAAGATATACATATGTCAGACTAAACGCAATCAGAACGCACTATAAGCCTTCGTTCCCATAATGCACGCTTGATCTTCAGTTTTCTGAAATTCCGAATCCCTGAAAGGTATCGAAATTGAACTTTCAAACGGAACCCATCACTAATGTTTACAGGCGCTCGATTGCACACAAGGCCCCCTACGCTACAAGGAGGAGTTGTACGTGTTCCGACTGCAGATGGAGGTGTCGGTGCTGGAACAAATGTACACCGTCACTGATTGGCTGCCGAAACTGCCGCCCGTCAACACTGGTTGGTTGACGCTCACTATTTTATGAATTCTCTCTCAAGTGCTTTCGCACTGAAGAAGATACACCCCTGGTCGTCGACATTATGTCGTAAAGTAGGCAACCCAAAACACGCTGCACATACGTGCGCTATTCATATCAGAAAGTAAAGCACCTTAGCTACATATGGGTACCTCGGAAGATTATGGAACCATAATGCAAGGAATCATGCTTCCAAAAATTTAATGATATTTCCTTCACATTTGGCAAATGTTTGCAGTGCTGACCGAGCTGTCATGTCCCCGTGATGTACAAGACGTTTGGCTGGCAGCCACTACACGCACCAAAACCACCCTGATCGTACCGGCGCACATTCTGCGTGAGGAGTTGCAACGCATCTATTCCAGGGTGGTCCGGACCAACTACCCGCAATTGGTGGATGAAAGTTGGTTCCTTTGTTAATTATTACATTTATAATTTAAATTTTTATGGATCTCATCTTTCTACACAGCTGCCCCGAAGTCGGGCTTTGTCTGCGGCATTAAACGGACCATCATGCATTTGGGAGGTAAAAGCAGCAGCTAGAAAAACTTTTTCGTGGTGTAGGCCTAGAACTTCTCAAAAGGGACTCTATTTGGTTAAGTGGTGCACACTAACACACAGCACCGTTTTGTTTTTTTTAATGCACAAGAAGTTCGATAAAACATCCCGGCAATTACACAATAACAAAACAACACTTTCAGTTTTCGACAGCCTGATGCGACAGATGACAGACGACGGCAATTGGAATCCCGACATTATCACCGTCTACCAATTCAGCAGTTGTGTCGGTGACAGAGTGCTCAAGGAGCTTGTTGAAACATTAGCTCATGAATGTTAGTTCGGTGGACGTACTTTTGGTTGGTGTCGAACCTGTTGATCGGATCAGACCTGTCTTGGTCAAGTGACCTGTTTTCAACTTCTAGGACAGGGTGTTTCGGGATTCACTGGAAACTCTGATTCTGAACGTTCTTCTCAGGCAGAATGCCACTCAGTGAACCTAAAGATGTCCTCAATTCAAAAAATTAAATAACCAAAATACTTCTGATCCGATTAGGTTCGATACCGACCGTTGTTGGGCGCATTCACAATCTTTTCGCGCTTAGGGTCAACGCTCTCTCTCTCTTATGAACCTCTATGATGATAAATCTCTCTGTTTGTGAGCAACAGTTTAGTCCCAATCTATCGTTGCTCAGCCACTTAGTACAACGAATGTTCTTCGAAGCGATCGTAAATAATCGAGATCTTCACGGAGGATAGGTTGCCCCATATTCACCAAATCTATCCATCGCAACATTGCAGCGTGGATCGTCAAATCACTGTGCAGTCGTGACGCCGAGCAAGTGATTGGGATGTTCATGCGACTCAAACCGGTGCCATTCGCGCCCACCACCGAGTGTCTCAGACACATTTCGTTGTTGTTGCTCGACCCCGAAAAGGAGTTTCGACGACAAGCTGGTGAGTAAAAGACGCAATGCATCCAGCTGAGACATATAGGGTTGAGCGTGGCTCACGACCCTAAGCTCTCACCCAGTGGCTTGAGGAGTATCATTTGTCCGAGCCTTGGCCAGTCAAAATAACTCAGCCAAACCACCACATACTATGAAAAATGCTGTCAATTTGCAGAGGACTACCTCGGTCGAGCTACTGGCGAATTGCAAGAGAACTTGATCCAGGCCTTCCGTGTCCTACTGGAGCACGACCACAACGCCACTCGCTCAGCTGCCTGCAGATCACTGGCTGTACTCAGGGTATGTCAAACCTGGATTTAGGCATGAGGATTAGCCTTGCGCATAATGTGGTTTAGGTCGAAGAGACATTTAATCCCAAGTGAGTCTCAAATCAAATTAAGCTCAGGTAAAAGTAATTCTTAAGGTCACTTTATACTTTGCCTCGTTGCGATACACGCAACATTTGAAGCGCTGATTGGCTCGTGCGCGCGCAACAGCCAATCAGCCCGCGAGAAAATGTTGCGTGTATCGCTACGAGACAATGGGTGGCATTTTCGAAACGGTGTAAAGCTCAGTTGGGTGTAAAGGTCGGTGTAGGCTCGTCGAAAGCTCTGTCGGTGTCAGCTCGGTGTAAACATGAAACATTCCACGTTGAATCCACATCATTGAACAACTGCTAGCTAAATAACAATGTTATTATTACTATTTCTTTTACTGGACACTGTTGTCAGTATTACTGGACATTTTGCTGTGTCTTTTACATACGTTTCGTATGACAATCCGTTTCTGGACACCTGACCATTCAAATCGCAAACTGTGAGACTGAACTGCGATAATCACAAACGTTTTTTGCTAGTATAAGGTTATGCGATCCATTTTATCAATGATTATATTGATGTTGCGCATATGCCTTGTGGTTATAACCATGAAAAGTAAAACGAAACGAAACGAAACGAAACAGCAGGCAATGTTTTATGTTTACACCAAGCTGACACCGACCGAGCTTTCGATTGAGCTTACACCGACCTTTACACCCAACTCACCTTTACACCGTTTCGAAAATATCACCCAAAGTATAAAGTGGCCTTTAGACTCAATTACGCTCCAATTAAGCTCACGTTAAAGCCAAGAAGCTCAAGTAAACTGTTCAAAGAACAAATCAAAAATAAAATCAAGTTTTTATCCAAATTATGCCTTTTCATAAATTTAGGCCGACGAGTGCATTCGCGCGCTGAACTTTGTGGCGCGTTGCGACAGTGACCCGGTTGTGCGTGAGGATGCACGACACGCACTGGCTGTGTTCGGTCACGCAATGGGACGTGTGGAGGCAACGCATATTTAAAAGTTCATTGATTAAATACATCAGCTATGATTGCGACGATACAAGTGGTTTTCCGTTCAAAGAAGCTTTTAACAGAAGTTGAAAGATTTTTTTTGTTCGCTAAATAATATACATTTTCTGTGGCGATTCGCGTTCTTCTGGTGCTCAAGATTCCAATTTATTGATCAAATCCCCATTTCGCACTTTTTACCTAACCATGCCCTTTGTCGTGTCCGTTCGTTTATTCTAACATATGAACTTTAATGATTAATTTATTAATCCCCGTTCCCATTTCCTGATACTTATGTCTCTTCCACTAATTTAAAAACTTTCTCTTGGATTTTACAAGAAACTTCTACCGCTTTCGGCTTGCTTTGTTCAAATATTCAGTGCTTTGTGATTAGTGCCATTTTCTATCAACTGCTATTTTCCGTGATCGATCTGCACTTGAGTTGAAGAGATCGTCACTTTCAGTTTACACTTTACTGAGGTTTTTTGATTTGATGAGGCGAATAAATTTGTGGAAGAGTACACACGTTATTTCTACCGGCATACAAATTATATATTGTTTACATAATAGGAAGGATTGAGCACAAAAACGATGCGATTCAGTAATAACGGCCTTGTACTACAGTTCAGAAATAAGAATTTCTCGCCCTCTTCAGTGACTAAAAAAGACAGCACTGAATAATTAGCTGCACAAAACGGAGCGATGTTCCAGCCAAACGTCAACTGCACCCGAAAGTTAGCATGTAACCAGCTGAAACCGATACGTGGTCCGAATTCTAATTGGGCACAAAACTGCGACTGTGTAGGCGGTACAGCGCCAATGGTGAAAAAGATATTGCCCGATCGAAAAAAACTGAATATTTTTTAGGACTGATTGATGCACATGCAACGTTGTCTGTTATGCGCCCAGACCCCATGCATCCTTGGACGATTATTGCTGGCGTATTCGTGGTTGGTCGACGTTTACTGGTGGAAGATGGTCGACGTATAAAGTCGTTTCACAACGTGATCTACGTATACATTTCGCCGCAAGTGGTTAACACAGTGCAGCAAACTTGGAATGCGTGTTTTTGGTATAGTCCGTCCACCAGCTCATGGCACTTTGTGTTGCTGCTGGCTGGTTTGTTCCCTTCCTCCACGTTCTAATGAAAGAGAAATTGAGTGCCACCGACTTTGCAAAAAAAATTAAAAAACTAACAAAATGTGTCGAAAAAGATTGAATTCGATGATATTTAAAGTTAAATTATATTAAAATCGATAAAACACGTCAATTTCATGAAAGCCACAATCTAGGAACAAAAAAATTTTTTAGGAGACTCAATTTCTCTTTCATTAGAACGTGGAGGAAGGGAACAAACCAGCCAGTAGCATCACAAAGTGACATGAGCTGATGGTTGGACTATACATGTGCAGTAGGTATCTAATCTAGTGGCCGCTGTTGCTGCCAAAAACGTGGGTGTCAAACCAACATCGGTTATCAGCCAGGAGCATCACGGATGATCATGTGTAATGCCACAAGCTTGCTACGTAAAGCGCAGACAACATTCGTGAATGCCATTACAATTAGTCAAGACCAAAGTCATGCGAACAGCACAGCACATACGATCATGTAGACGTGTAGGTACTGTGTGTATTCAATAAAAATAGTAGTTTCCCGTTTGCATAAGTTTACGCAAACTGTGTTAGTAAGCGTTGGGAAAGACAACTCTGTTCAAAAATATAAAGTTGTACAGTCCGTAACGCTAGTCCAGGAGACTGTTTTCCAGGAATGTAGGGTATGTGGTAACTATTCTTCTTCTTGCTCGTGCAGTTGCTGGCAATCCCTACACGCTGTTGTACAAATTGCGATTGCTGCCAGTGAAATTTATTCCGTCCGTAAAAATTCCCCCTTTTCTTTTTTTCTTTTTTTTTCTCCTTTCTCTCTCTCTCCCCCCCCCCCCCCCACCTTTTTCCCCCCCCAAAAACAAAACACGCACCTGATAAACGTATAGTCCACCCATCAGCTCATGACACTTTTTGTCAGCTTGACAGGATCCAGTGCTGTTAAATCGGTTTTTATTTTATTTTTGTGCGCCGTTTTCTCTGACATTGCCTTGCGGAGGAACAATTTTTCACAACGGAACCTGAACCTCCCACACAAAAGTGCCATGAGCTAATGGATGAACTATACTTATTCAATAAATACAGTATTGTACATTTAGCTGTGCATGAAATTAGGCATGTCTTTCGCCTGACAAACGTGTTTTGTCACCTGTGTGATGCCTCAGTGTACCATGTTATTTACTTTTGTCGACTTCCAACCTGTTGGTGTATAATCAATGCTTTTTTGAGGCAAGACCGTTCCACACCACCCCGAAATGCGCACATAATCAAATGTTGTAATCGAATGAAACAACGCAATGTATAGACTTTTTTCCACACAAGAAAACTTGATTTGATCAAATCTTTCAGACGCCCTGGTCGAAAATTTACGTAGGAAATTTGACGTGCTTCTGTTCGTACAACGTAAAATTTTCTGCACCAATACTTGGGTGGCTATGTATAATTTATACATAGCCACAAACCGTGCGATACCCTACACGCCGCCAATTAACCTTCTCCCAACTTTGCTCCAAGCTTCTTTGTCAAGCCGAGTAAATTATAGTCGGGCAATCTAAAATAATTTCCGTGTACCGGTCAACGCACTGTAAACTAATCAATTAATTTTTTTCAGGTTCACTTTTAATACGCTGGTGAACGTACTACTGCCGTCTGTTTGAAGAAAAACAGTTTTGAAAATGCGTTAAAGCCCACTTTAAAATACTTTCTGACACACGTTAATGATAAGTAAGCGGGTTGCTGAGACACGTCCACAATCACTCTCACAAACTGTAGTCATGTCCATGCGACACATCACATTCCTTAGATGCAGAAGCGAGTCTGCTTGCGTTTTTTTCTCTTTCTGGACAAAACAACCATCAAACCATCCAAGAACACAAAGAGTAAACTTAGTGTCTCAAAATTTCAGAAAGCCTTGTTCTGATTGAAATTGCCTTGATTGTTGTGATTCAGCTGGCATGCCTGTAAATGAAGGCATTTCCACACAGCGGCAGGACTCGATAATGAACTAAAATTTGTTTGTTAATTCAGATCAGCAATGTCCCACACTCACGGAGCACCACGAAATCCCACCACACAGAAAGGAACTTCATCAGGTACATAGGTATTCGCTGATGCTTGGATTTGCCAGTAATGACAAAGAAAACTCACACAGGGATTGCTATACACTCTTTCTTGTTTCCATCCATTTCCAGGAATTTCTACCCCGCTGTCCATGAAACATTTCGAGAGGGTGCGCAGGGGACAGAAATCCGCTGCCGATGCACACAAATTGCAACACAAGTTGATCGAACATCTGGAAGGCCAGGCATGTTATTGTGTCGAGAAATATCCACCAAAACGGTTCACCGTCCTTTTAGTGACATGATTGGCAGGTTTTACTTTCTAATAATGGACGCTCACAAACGTACACTGTAGCGTATCAGCCCTCAAAAAAGGTTGACTTGTCTATGTTCAGGATAACGTGATCATTGAGGAAAGCACGATTCCCGCGAGTCACACGAGTCAAAAGGATCTGCAATATCACGCACAGCCATTGAACGCTCAGGTTGGCTTGGTTTAAATGACTGCTGTTTTTCGGTACTCACGCCTCCCCGCTCCCATTCGTGGTTATTTGATATTGTTATAGGAGCGCTCAGACTGAATAATAGCGAAAGAGCATGTCTGAGGCTGATCCCAAGCCTACGCCAAAACTGAACCCCGAGGCTTGTTCAAGGTGTTTCAACCTGAAACTGCTTCCCCAGGCGTTGCACCAAGAATCAAACATGTATGGCAATGGCAATCGCATTAATCACGAACAACGGGTCGTCGATAATGCTTCAAACTCGAGTGAAGAATCCATATTTCAAGTGGGCTACTCCAGGGCACAACATCACGCGCCTTCCACGCAGGGAAAGGCCGAGTCACAACGTCGCATTGCGAAACAGGTTCCAGGTCAAAGTATTCAATGCTGCGCGTTCACGTTGTGCTGTGCAGTGTGTTTTTTTATTTCTGAGCTCCATCAGCATAGGTTTGCTACAAAGGAGGGATCACAGCATACAGTAATCCAATTACTGACAATTTAGTGCTCAGCGATTTCTCCTAAGTTACCCTAAGGTCCAAAGGACTTATCACCGTCAGCAACAGAATTGCAGTCAATCTCAGGAAGCCATGGCTCTATTTAAGTGCGCTCCTGTCGCTCCACGTTCAAATTGCTTTGAAGCTTCGGTTCGGGCCATGAAGGGTCCGGTGCGGCAGGCAACCATGTTTGCGCGGCGAGGGGGTCACTTTCTGCTGCAATTTTTCTCAGACATCTGTTGTTCAGCTGCGTGGGACGCTGTTGTTCTATTTTTTGTAGATTGTAGGCCATAGATTGTCGGCTTTGTGAAGTCACGTCCGCCAATGGAGCGCTTGTGCTCTTGTTGTTGAGTCAAAGAATAATGATTTATCTTTGTTGTTTTTTTTTTATTTCTGAGCTCCATCAGCATAGGTTTGCTACAAAGGAGGGATCACAGCATACAGTAATCCAAATGACTGACAATTTAGTGCTCAGCGATTTGTCCTAAGTTACCCTAGGGTCCAAAGGACTTATCACCGTCAGCAACAGAATCGCAGTCAATCTCAGGAAGCCATGGCTCTATTTAAGTGCGCTCCTGTCGCTCCACATTCAAATTGCTTTGAAGCTTCGGTTCGGGCCACGAAGGGTCCGGTGCGGCAGGCAACCATGTTTGCGCGGCGAGGCGGTCACTTTTGCTGCGATTTTTCTCAGAGTTATCTGTTGTTCGGCTGCGTGGGATGCTGTTGTTCTATTTTTTTGTAGTTTGTAGGCCATCGGTTTTGTGAAGTCACGTCCGCCAATGGAGCGCTTGTGCTCTTGTTGTTGAGTCAAGAAATAATAATTTTTCTTGGTTTGCTGTTGTTTTGAAAGTGGAATGGTCATATCCGGATCAGTTTGGGATTGCGTATGGTGATGCTGACTAGTGAAAGCAAATAAAGTTGGCAAAATCAAGAGTTTTTCGTCAGTGCAAAACCAGAATCTCCTGTAGTGTATTCGTGCAGTGTGTTGTTGGATCACGTCTGTCTCAACCTGTTTTTACAGGCTGTTGTAAACCAAGTCCACCTCAGTGCGAATGCACAAGATGGTCAAAACCAGGGGTCAAAACGCCTGCGCACTGTTCCACCCAGTGCTGTTACTGCGATGAAAAATGAATTCATGTCGAATCCTTTCTCCAGGACCATGCCAAGCATTCGGAGAACGCATCAAGGAAAATCGACAGTTCCAATCATGTGAAGAGCGAGATGCTCGAAAGGCAAGCAGAGTTGGATGAACTGGAATCTCAAAACGACAGAAAATACGAACTGACTGGTAATGGGACAGGGCCACCCGGTCAAATGCGTCAAGAGAAAAAGAAAGATGATCGACCGATCCTTCCTGCTTCATCGTACTTCAACGACGGTTGTCGCGTGATCGACTACATACTCGTGTACAAACATCATTCCGGTGGCAGTAGGAAGAAGAGAATGCTGGTATAGTCAACTTAATTTAGTGCCGAATGTGTGAATGTATAGCTCGTGCTGTACCAGACGTTACCTGAGTTGATCGACAGCTGCATGCATTCGCACCGGCCTAGATAGTGAGCTTATACATCATGCCATGCATGACACACGGCATCGGCACGGCATTTTCCTTTTAAATAAACGGCCACATAAAATTCACCATCAATATTTTCTTAAAATTTTGCAGAAAGACGCAGCACGACGTCGCTTCGAGCAACAGCTGCGCGCCGAAGGCTTGGAGCTCGAGACCGAATCGAAGGAAAGCTCAATTGATCGCAAGACCATTTACGTCAAGGTGCACGCCACGTGGAAGGCGCTGTGCAATCAGGTGATTATTTCAAGTTCAAGAATTGAAATCAAGTCATCAAGAATTAAAATCAATTGAAGGTCATTTTAAGGCCGAATTGGACAAACTGCAAGTGCCGACGCAAGTGAGCGATCTGCCGCCGCCGAAACCATCGCTCACCAATCGCATCATTGACAAACTGTTTAAACGGAATCCGTTCAAGATTCAAGTTTGTTACTTTTTTAAGATTTTACTGAATACTGAATGTGAAAAGTGAATTGAAATTTAGGACGAATACAAGATCGAAGATGTCAGCTATTTCACGGACGCGTTTGATTGCAATCGTATGGAGGATTTCTACATCGAAGGTGACGCTAATGGAATTGATTGCGTAAACCAGTATTTATTTATTGTTTGATCGTAATTTATTTACTTATTCTTCTTGCCTATTAGAGTCTTTTTCAATATAAGTGAACCGAATGCAAAGATCCTGGCACAATGGGAACCTGATTGTCGTTCACAATGAGCGATAGTCCCAATAGAGGTCCATCATGGAAAACCCCAACTTGTACATATGCCTGCATTTTCAGACCCGGACACGATGTTTACACCAGCCGAGCGTGGCGCGTTGACGTGGAGTCTGATCAGTGGCATACAGATCAAGGTGGGCAAACACGTGAAGAAAGCTGTGACGGACGTGTTGGCCGAGGAAATGGATGCGGAGGAATTCGAGGAACGACGGAAACAGGAGGAGGCGAAACGACAGGCGAACACGAAAGCCATCAATATGGCGGTGGGTACACGACGCTCCTTTCGGTCTGCTTGCTTCTTGCTCTATACGGTGTCCACATGAGCTTTCAAATTACGTGCTCCTGCTCCTTATTTGAGTTAATGCCCTGCCACGTGCACATGATTGAAAACCAGCCGTGGTCCAAACTAATTGTGTTTTTTTAAGTTCTGTTCCCTCAACGTACTCCAATTTCAAGTACATGCTGCAAAACGGGCTGTATTCGCGGGCCTACCCGTTGCACGACAGCGACCCGACGGACAATGCAGAGATCGAGTACAGCAAGATCCCGATCAAACGCTGGCCCTATAGACGCTATTTGTATGAGGCCTGGGCACGACCACGACAATGGTACAAATACCAGCCGATTGAACAGATCAGGAAATACTACGGCGAAAAGGTGAAGAATTCGTAAAAGTTTCGTCGCGTACACCGTCGTAAAACTTCGTCGTCGTGCGTATTCGCTGGAGTTGATCACAAGATTTCGTCGCAGTTGCGCGTTCCCTTACGACCAATTTTTACAAATAAAAATTCGTCGTAAGCGTACGGTACGACCACGACCATCACGACGAAATTTTGCGGCAGAGGTATACGACGAACCAGTACTCAGATTGAATCAATCCATTGAACGAGATCGAAGTCGGTCTCATCAGCTTCCTTTCAGATGGGGATGTACTTCGCGTGGCTCGGTTTCTACACACAAATGCTCATCATTCCATCGGTTGTTGGCGTGATCGTGTTCATCGCTGGTTTGATCAGCACAGCAACCAGCGACGTTCGAAAATTCTTCTGTGACCCGGACAACCAACTTGTATTCTGTCGTGATTGTGCTGCTTTGGCAAGTTTCCATTGAGAAGTCCATGAACTTTCAATAATATGAGGCTGTGTCAATCGTATTGTATGTTTTATGGAACTTGGTTTCTCTCAGCGTAAATATTGTTTCACGACGGACTGGAACTTGCACTGGAAGTACCTAATGTACCTGTAGGTCTCGATGTTGTTGTTCAAACAAGTCTAAGATCTGCACAAATCTTATCAAGTTTTTAATCCGATCACCAAGTTCGTCTGACTTTGATAAGATGTAGCTACTGTTTATCCACCGACAACTCCGGTGCACAAATATCTTGTCATATATTTTCAGTCGTGCCCATTCAAATCTGCATCTAGCATGTGCATTCCGGCAACGTTTGCGCTGATTTTCGACAATTTTGGCGCGTCGTTCTTCTCGATCTTCATGGCGATCTGGGCCGTGCTTTTCATGGAGTTGTGGAAACGCAAACAGGCGACGCTCGCCTCCAAATGGAATGTCGGAGAACGCGAGTACACGCAACCACAGGTTGGGCAAGTTTAGATTGGCGATCTTCAGATCCAATGGTTCCAGCTCGAGTTCTTTGTATCATTTGGCTATCTGGTGCATTTGCACTGCCTGGTGCACCGCTCGTGTGTGAAAATGAAAAACGCCCTACAGAAGTTGTTGACAATGCACAGGTTCGGCCCGACTACAATCTCAACTCAACTGCGATGCGAGTGAATCCAGTGACCCAGCAAATCGAACCCTATTTGCCGAAAAAGAGTGCGCGTCAAAGAATGATCGGCTCGATGGCAACTGTGTAAGTCATTGGTTGCAGCAACACAGTGATGTGTATAGACACTGACGTCTTCTGGTGCTTTGCTGTTGTGGGGATTCGGGATTAGCCCATTTGAATTTCCGCGCTTGATCCTGTGTCTACAGTAACCCATTCTCTTTTATTGCATTGTCATTGTCATTTCTTTGCTCTAAATTCAAATATCGTTCTCTAACCAATCACCAGTAAGAGCCGTCCAATTATCTTATAGCAATTAATCCGTAATGGATCGACAAGAGAAAAAGAAACGCGATCGAGTATTTAAAGACGGCCCGAGCACTATTTCCTCAGTTCTCATTACTCATTTCCCAAATTGCACGTGTTCGACTTTTACGTCGCTGGTTGACTATTTTGTCAAAACCAATCAGCCACGACGTAGAACACGGGAAATGGTGCTCGCTTAGGTGCGATCACGCCTATAGTCTTTGCTTTTCTCTCACTCTCGCGCGCCCATTGCCTTATCTAACAAATCTTATTTTTAATAAAATATAAAACCTCAAACTCATTCCATTTTCACTTTTCACTCTTAAAACCAAACCCAACCATGCGCAATAGTTCATCGCCTAAGCAATAGGTAATCAAGACAGTTTATTAATTGTGATTCCGTCCAACAAGAGTCAAGTCAAGCTCCAACTGTGCCCCCGATTCTGAGGCGCTTCGGTTTTCGGCACGAGCAATCGTGACGACCTCCGACTTGCCTGCTTTCGGTGAGGTAAGGGATCCTCGACTCTCCACAGTCCAAAATACAATAAAAGTAGGACCCCGGGGGGTCAAGATTCTACAGTTGGAAGTCCCACCTCCAGCTTGGAAACTTTTACCCCATTTTTTGGACTTCGAATCGAAGCCAAAAAGGTCCGGCCGAACCCTACTCGAAACTTGTTGTTTTTCATTGCTTCCGTTGTGCAATCGGTTAGTGAGGGTAAGTTGCGAAGGACCGGCATCGAGGCAGAAGGCCGACAAGGACCGAGCACCCGAGGAAGTGCCGACAACCGGGCCAATAAACCCGAAATCTAAAATCCGACAAAACAACGGGAGCCGTAAAATAAAAAATTATTTTCGTCGCGATTAACGAAGGCGAAATCGGCTCAACAGACAAGGCCAACCCAAGCCGATCGGGACGGACAGACTGGTGGGAAGTTGTGCCCCCACTAGTCTGTGATCTTTTTGGTTGGTTTTACTCGGGCGACACCCCGAGTATAAAGAAGGGAGTGCGCTAAGCTCTATAGTTAAGGCATCTGGCCCCCATTTTTTGCTTCAAAAACCAATTTTTGCTTAATTAGGTAAGGCGGTCGCTGATCAGCCACCGTGAGTCACGCACCCGTGACCGTGAGTCGGGATCAGCGACACCCGGACGGTTAGGGTCCAATCTATTTCTTTGATAAGGACTTGTAATTTATTTTGTGCTGTGTATTTTGTATATTTGTGCCATTGGAAGCTGCGGATTGTTATTTTTGTATATTGTGCAATAATATTTCCGTGTTTCCGGCAAGTGGTGCTAATTTTAGCCCACAAATACAAGATCGAAAAAGGTGCCTAGCAAGTTTTTAGGTGCTTTTCTGGTTGGTGTGCGCGTTTTAATAAAAACGCCACTTTAGGTTCCCAATCAGGAACCACAGTCGGACCTGCACCTAGAGAACGCAGGTGCTAAAAAGTACAAGACACAGTACAGAAACAAGTCTTGGTCACCCGGTTTTGGTGTCCAGACACTAAGCTAGAGCTGTTTCGAGCTTCCTCTCGTACAGGTCCCAGGGACTTGGGCAGCTCAAAACTTGGTGTTAGGGCGCCCGTAAAGCCTAAAACCAAAAGACTTGGGCGGCGAAATTGGGGATTTTTCGAGCTTCCTCTCGTACAGGTCTTAGGGACTTGGGAATCTCCGAAATTGTCGCTCGAGTTGGCTTGTTTTTTCAATATACTTTTTTCTGATTTGGATAGTAAGGTAGAAACTAGCTTGGTTTCGAGCTTCCTCTCGTACAGGTCTTAGGGACTTGGGCCAAACTAGCCGAACCTTGCTTTCCCGTAAAGTAAAATAAAAGGATGAGTGCACAAAATACGATTCGAGAGCTCGAAACGCAGTCCAATCCCGAGCTAAAAAGCGGCTCATTTGGGGATGGGATTTGGGACGGGATGGGCAGCTAAAAATCAGAGCTCGACGATTCGTTCGTCTCCGCCCCGGGAGACTTGAAAAACAGCCGGGCGCAAGAAAGTTGTGCTGCTGCAGAAATACAAGGCAGCGTGACGAACGCTCCAAAATTGACGTGGGCCCCAAAGACCCACAAATACAAGCGAGTGACACATCAGTCACAAAAACGGCAGTCAAATCTGACGCCAAATCATTACGGCAAAACGTTGAAGAGGTGGGAAAACCAACTACGACGCCAACCGCAGTTTGCAATTCAAATTGCGGAAAGGCTGAATAAAAGTTTTTCCAGGCTCGACAGCGAAACAAAAATTGCATGTAAATCGAGGAAACAAAAGCTAGAAGCGGCGATAGAGGAAGCGAAGCAGCGCGTGGTGCAAATTCCGGCATCTCCGGAAATAATTGCACCATCCACTTCGCCGGAGTCGTCTTATTTAGATGAAACTCCACCCTCAACGCCGCGGCAGCCAAGCGTTTCCACTCCAAAGGCCTCCAATTCTGGAAAAAGTCCGAATTGGGAGGTTTCACCCGTGTACCCAGGAACACACCGACGAGAACACTTTGCCACGGTACCCGAAACCAGCGAGGATCCAACTGAGATACCTCTTGCTGAAGAAGGCTACTCTTGGCAATATGTTTTCGATCATCTCAGAAAAGATCCGAAACTGAGAAAGAAAAGATCACCGCACCAACAACAAACTCGAACACCACCGGCGAGTGGCGGGCTGCCTCCGCAGCCCACAATAGCGCCGGCACTGCACCAACCAAATTTAAGTCCGCCTGATTCTCGAACTCAAAAGCCACAAAAAACCGTCAGGTTTCAACTTGGCACCAAACGAGGAGACAGCGGATCAGAATACAAAGAAACGAGTGGTCGAGTGCCACATCAAGCTCAAGTTTCCGATCAAAACTGGATGCCAGCACTACTGCCACCAGTCATTGATGTGGAAACAAACCGTTATTTGGCCACGGACGGGTCGTTCTATGCAATGCCTGATAGAAAACAGATACGGTCCACCGATGGTACTTGGGTCGATTCTGTTCCAGTCGGCATTAAACACGACGCTGCACTTTTACAGCACGTCCCAGCCTATATGACGAACAAATACGACGATTATGGGTTCAACCTGAGATTACTCGATGAACCTGGAGTTCCTTTCTCCCAATTAATTGCTGACTGCTACGACCATATTGAGATGCCTATGGCAACTCGAATGATTCGTGAAGACGGCAAGCGGTACTGGGCGATTCCCAGAGCACCGCAATTGGGATTATCGGAAACGTATTTCATCGCGTTCAAGGATACTCCTGATGTTTCAATTAATTGAGCAAGGGACTTGAAGGGTTATGTTGGGCCAGTTGTTAAAACACAGGCACCACAAGACCCTAAAACATTCCCAAATTTAGCATATCCGCGAAGTGGTCTGACCGATCAAAATAAGCCGCAGGAACCAGCCATAATAGATGACTTGAATTACTGCGCAACTCAACCTGGCATTTACATTCCTAGACCTAACCCGTCAGGACAACAGCCGGTTGATGATATGGTCAGATACCAAAAGGTTATCGAAACGATCACAACGGTCACCACGTACGATCGGTACGAGGGAACAAAAACTGGAGATATCATAGAATATTTCAACAAGTTTGACCGTGCCTGTGATCTGATGAAGGTGACATACGTCGAGAGGTTAGATTTGCTAGCCTTACATTTTTCGGGAGACGCCCATCAAAAACTCCACTCACTGCCGTGTGATATCAAAAATGATTATGCAGCGGTAAAGGGAGAATTGATCAGGACATTCTCCAATTACAAACATCTATCGGAACTGGATGCTGAGCTTTCAGCTACCACACAGAATCCAGCAGAAACGGTAGATGATTACAAGAACAGGTTCGAAGCGATCTATAATCGCATGGCGTTCCACTACAGCCCTGAAACGATAAAAATGAAGAAAGGTCCTCGTTTCATTGAAGGGTTGTTGAACGACATTGCGTTGCAAGTTAGATTGCGATCGGACGCTATTCAATACGAAGACATCGTGACTCAAGCTCGAAAGGTTGAGAGCACCATTAAGCTGTACATCCGACGAAAAAGCGTTCCACATGTACCCGTTATAGACGGGACAGACAAGAACGCGCCACCACCGAACTACGGTGTGGTAAACAGATTTCGTTCTGGAATAGCTGGTGCTCCTGACCAAGAGCGACAAAGATTCGGTATACAGCAAGGTGGCATTCAAAACAGCCAAACCATGCAGCCACAGTTTGCGCAACAGCCACATCAGTTTGGGTACGGACAGCAGGATGATTTCCAGAGTGCTAAACCAGGGACCCATTGGTTCAAGCCAAGCACGGGACTTGCACAAGATGAAGCATTGGCTTCTCAAATGCAGTTTCTCGCGCATCGAAAATTCTGTCAAACCTGTAAACAGGCTGGCAAACACGCACCCAACTGTCGAAAAAACCCGACAGCTACCCAAATCAGGTTTACAAAATCTGACTAGCAGCACGGTTGTGAGTTGAGTAGTAAACCCGCTCTCATCGAACAACCGGAAGCCGCTGTGACTCGAGGCTTCGGCAATACCTATAGCCAGGGTCAGGGTGCGTCGGCTTACGACGAAATACACGAGTGTCAAGGTTTCCCCGAGTTCAGTTCAACACACTATTATGATGCGAAGTCATCCGCTCCTTTTGTGTATGAACAAGAACAAGTCGGTGGTTACCACGAAAATGATACACCAATTAAAGAACCGTATCCGGTGGACACAAATAAAGTTCCGGAGGCTAGCCCACTGGACATAGTCGATGTTCATGAGCAATGGCTTAGTGGGTTAGCCCAGAACTTTGAACAAACACTGTAAACAGCAGTGTAATGTTCAAGCAAGTCACCGGATCTGGATTTCATTTTTATGTATACTACGAGAGATACGCTAAAGCAACAGCAACAAATAATGTGTTGCGAAGTTCAGTCTTGTGGCCTAGGTGTTTGAAATTGCACCTAGTGGTGTAATTCGCGTGTTGCGGTCTAGTCGCACACGACGCAACACCCTTGACCACAGATGTGAACTTATGTTTGCTTAGTCTTATCTCAATGCAACAAAATATACCAAGCTTGAATCGAAAAAGTGGCGACTATCAAGTGTCAAAACGACACAAAAACAATGCAGTACAGCAGAAGTCTAAAACGTCTGTGTCCACTTAGACGCAGCGTTTCGCGACTGAGCATGCTTCAATGGTTACGATCCGAAAAGACACAAGTGACGAAGTCGTTGACTCAAACAGCTACAGAGCCTGAACAGAGTGGTGACGAACTTTTCACCACTGGCTCACAGCTGACAACGGATCAACACCGTAACTTGTTATCCAAACTGCCAAGCGCTCGAATGAGGATAATGGTTAGAGTGGCACAGACGCTAATGCAAAGAACAAGACAGCTGCTCTTTTGCCACCGCCGCCTCCTCATACGAATCGAGTGCAATACTAGACAGTGACGGTTCAAACATTCAAATCATGAACCGATTACGTCCAAGTTGGCTAAAAAGCTACGCATATGTGTCTCACACGTTAGACAAACCTCAAGCTAGTGATGCTGATAAGCCGCTTGCATGACGCGAAGCTATTGCAAAGGCAAATCTGCCTGATTTTATGGTTTCTACCTGTTTCGACATACACACGACAAGAGCCCACTCCGGGTTCCAAAATCTAAAAAAAAACACACGACGCTTGGAATTATGGCGCGCTACGCCATGTGTGGTCATACGAAGTCAGCCCATTAAACAGAACCCTACGATTCCCTCAGGAACAATGGGCCAATGGACTCGACTTTGTTACCCGCCAAGCGGTCGAAAAGCCAAGGGAAGCACAATATCATATGCGACCCACATACATGCGCTACGGACGTTCCCACCAGGAACAACTTTCCCGCGTGGTCGAAACTCAGGTTCGGACGACCAGCAGCAGCTGGAATATGCCCTCAAAAGATACAAGGACCAGTATATGATTGCCGGAGGCCAGTTCGCCACGCTAGTCATTCGTGACCTAGCGATGCGCATGCTGGAAAATCCACTCGGTTTTGCACACGAAGCTGCGTGTCAAGAAAACGTTACTCCAGTCCGTTGCTTATTTGCGTTGAGTTCTTATGTCTGCCATCATTGGGCTAAATGGCACAGTTTCTCTTATGGAGAATACCATTAGCTCATTGGCGGGCGTTGAAGGCCGACGTACAGACTTATGGAACTCAATGGTACCACTGATGACGAACTGTCCGATTCTATACCTTGGTGACCAGCGTGCTGTGAAGGCTGGACACTTTCGCAAATGTTGCATTATTATACAAATGTAGCAAAGGAACCGGCGTACCCATCGCGCACAGCTTGACAGTCCGCGATTTGAGGTTTGCCACCACGTTGTCGAATAGACCTGCCATCAATTCCACCAGAGTTGATCGGCAACAGTCGTTATTCGTCATGTTGGCAGTGTTCCGCGAAAAACAATAAGGTATTTGATGATGGACTAAAGCTAGACATCAGCACAAGGTTCGTCGAGACCGGCACTACCAGTCCAACAACCCGTGCAGGTGGTACAACGTCCACAACAGCCGACATCATTGGGTTCCGCAACGTCTGACTCATCGGTACCCCCAACAACACCGACACCGCCAGGTGCAGGTGTGGGAGTAGCCCCGACAGCGACAGCGACCGGCATGCCGGCGACGCAACCCACACAGATGGTCGCGAACGCAGGTATGACAGTGACATCGACAATGACACCGCACGATCAAGTGAGTCAGGGTGAAGCAGAAAACTTTGCTCGGTACAAAGAATGGTTCATCCAGCTGCATGGTTGTGCGCCGACCCGTGAACACTATGATCACGATTCCGCTCTGATCCGACAGTTTGGCGGCGGCTTCCAAGGTGCGCAACAACCGACAGCTGTCGTGCAACAGGTGCAGCAACCAAGTCAGGTACCCACGCAGGCAACCGCTGGTTACTACCCGTACGCGCACCAACAACCACAAGCAGCGGCGCAGCTCAATCTGCAACCGCCTGCACATCCAACTGGTCCTCATCCTTCCCAGTCACCGTATCATCAGTAGGCTCACATAAAGTTTTCACCGAAAAAGCTGTGTGTTGCCTGTTGGTATATGAACTAAAAGTTCAGACTCACATAAATTTGTCACTACAAATGTGTGATGTCTAAGTTTCAAGAAAGAAGACCTGGCAAACATCAACATTTTATTTTCTCTAAGTAAAAATCACCCGTTAATATCATTTTATTTGTGTGTGTTATACCTTTATTATTATTTCTTGGGCGCTTAAGGTAATAGATTAGCTCACTAATATTGTGCTAAGGACATTTATTTTCTTTTATACTAAGATCGTCCCAAACTTTGTTAGTTTTCTATCACCTTTATCCTAGAGCTGCCGGGACGTCAGCTAATTTAGGGGGGATAGTGTGGGGATTCGGGATTAGCCCATTTGAATTTCCGCGCTTGATCCTGTGTCTACAGTAACCCATTCTCTTTTATTGCATTGTCATTGTCATTTCTTTGCTCTAAATTCAAATATCGTTCTCTAACCAATCACCAGTAAGAGCCGTCCAATTATCTTATAGCAATTAATCCGTAATGGATCGACAAGAGAAAAAGAAACGCGATCGAGTATTTAAAGACGGCCCGAGCACTATTTCCTCAGTTCTCATTACTCATTTCCCAAATTGCACGTGTTCGACTTTTACGTCGCTGGTTGACTATTTTGTCAAAACCAATCAGCCACGACGTAGAACACGGGAAATGGTGCTCGCTTAGGTGCGATCACGCCTATAGTCTTTGCTTTTCTCTCACTCTCGCGCGCCCATTGCCTTATCTAACAAATCTTATTTTTAATAAAATATAAAACCTCAAACTCATTCCATTTTCACTTTTATCTCTTAAAACCAAACCCAACCATGCGCAATAGTTCATCGCCTAAGCAATAGGTAATCAAGACAGTTTATTTATTAATTGTGATTCCGTCCAACAAGAGTCAAGTCAAGCTCCAACTGTGCCCCCGATTCTGAGGCGCTTCGGTTTTCGGCACGAGCAATCGTGACGACCTCCGACTTGCCTGCTTTCGGTGAGGTAAGGGATCCTCGACTCTCCACAGTCCAAAATACAATAAAAGTAGGACCCCGGGGGGTCAAGATTCTACACTGTGACAGATCAATGACCGTGCTGTTTTGTCTCGTGCGAAAACATTGCGTTGGATCTATGAGTATTTCGTTATATTTCATCAACCCCGGTATACAAACCTGGGCTGGAACAGTTTAGCACAGTTTAACATGGTTGAGCACCGGTAAGGTCTGGCTCAGGGCGCCATTGCCGTCTAGCATTATCAGCCGAAGCTGCATCTGATGAAGGTCATGTGTCTTTTGGGATTGTGTGGTCATCTGGTGTATCGTGAGTATCGCCCGTCTGTAAAAGCGGGACGAAACGGAAACCCAGCTATGGTATAACCTAAATAGGAGATAAACGAGGTCGACTACGTTCATAGTTGTAGGTTGATATTTCTGACGGTGGTTCTGGGTCTGATGATTGGTGTGATGTTCTACAAGCGGATCGGCCCATTGCTGTGGAACGCTGTGCTTGCCTACGTCGATGAGGACACTGGCAAGACGCAATACACACTGTCGCCCGGTATGATCATCACTGTGACTGCATCACTTGCTAACGGCATGTGCATCGCCATTATGGCCAAGATATATCTAAAGGTACAGTATGTATATACCTGATTGCAGATTAGAAAAGATTCTTCTACTGGCTTGTTTGATTGCTTGAACTTCCACAAAGAAGCTTGTGCCATTTGCTGTGCCAATTGTGCGAAATTATTGAAGCAGAGCAGCCAATGCAAAATGAAGACCACTGATTTGGGTTTGCAGTATCGTGCACCCACGTACTTTACCAACCTGTTTCAGGTTGCGTTCTGGCTAACGCTACTGGAGATGCAGCGCACGGACCAACAATTCGAGCACAGCTACACATACAAGGTCACACTGTTCCAATTCGTCAACTACTACGGTGCACTGTTCTATCTGGTGTTCGTGCGAAGTCCGGCGCAGGAGAGTCCAATGACACAAGCGAGCATAAAGGCTGATCGGTAATGTCTGAAACGGTGCATGAAACTTTGCGATCGGATCTGAGTTGCCTTGGTCACGTGTCTTGAAACATTTAGAGTCTTGGTGCCACTAGTTTTTGACCATCGTAAAAATAAAGTTGTTCCCAGATAAGTGAGAAACTCAGTTTTACGCTCACAAAATAAGGGAAGGTCGTATTCAAATCAAATGCAAAAGTTATGTGATCGAAGCAACACCGCGCTGTACCGGAGCCAAACATCGTGCTTGATGTCGGCTTTGATGTTTTTTCATTGACGTGATGGTCACCCTCAAACGTTGACCATTGTAGATGTCCACCGACTGGTTGTATGCTTGACGTGGCCGTGCAGCTGTTCATCATTATGACCGGCAAGCAAGCCATCAACAACATCCTCGAATTGGGCGTACCCCTCTTGCAGAACTGCTTCAGGCGACGCGGAAAGGTGCAAGATTATATCGTTTTAAAACAGGACGGTCAAAATTAATTTAAACGTTCCTCCACAATCTTTTCAGTCTTCTGAGTTGGCCGACGCAGCGCGATGGGAAAAGGACAATTCGCTGAATTCGCCTCCTCCAATCAATCTGTTCGGTGACTACTTGGAGATGCTCATTCAGTACGTCATCTGATGTTCGTAATCGTTATGCATATGAAAGTGCAGCTGTACACGTCATATTACAGGTACGGCTTTGTGACCATGTTCGTACCGGCTTTCCCACTGGCACCGCTGTTTGCGTTGTTGAACAACATCATCGAAATCAGGCTGGACGCGTACAAAACACTGACGCAAACCGTGAAGTGCGCTGACATGGTTTTGCCAGAGGCCTGTTTGAGGGTATCCCTTTGTCTACACCGTGAAACCCTGGTGAACATGTTTGATCGACGTCCCAATCGACCTGGTCTGCTCATTACCACTCCACATGAGCACTCTACAGTATGTGGTGTACATTACATATAAAATGAACTGGATATTTTTATTGCGACCGAGAATAGCTGGTTTCGATCACGTCATTGCAAAGCTGGTAGTGCAGGATTAGCATGATTGCAGGGCTGTGCCCGTACGAGTTTCCAACATCCAACCCTGGCAGGGATTATTGGAGATGACTACCCAGATGGCAGTGTTCACTAACGCTGTTGTTATCGCGTTCACGACGAGCTACGTTGACAGATACGTACGTGATTGTTTGTTGGTAGTCACAAAATGCCGTCGGAGAAACCTGTCAGGTGGAACTGACCAACTGAAGCTCTATGGTTGGCTTCGGTTCGAGACTGAACTTTTGACTCAGAGGGTCTTCAACTTTTAGGCGTAAGATTAAACTTAGGCGGTGAATCAACTGAGCAATTCTGGTCAGTTAGTCAGGCCGCAAATCGCCAACCCATTCAATCAAAATCATCAAAAACTCTTCGTCAATCGCGTATTTGCAACGGTTCCACGACCAGGAATGCAAGTCAGCAGACAAAAAATGCAAATTTCCTCTACTCTTCCAGGTGTACAACCACATTGAGAGCCACGATGCGTACGGTAGTTTCTCCAATTTCACGCTGACCGCGTTCGATACCAACCAATGGTGTCATGCTCACAACAACACCGACGCCCTTGGTTCATTCGCAGACTCCTTGGTGGATGCAGCCAATAATCTGCTTGGTGGACTTAACGATACATTAGTGAGTGCAATAGGAATGCTTTTGATTCAGGGCTTTTGCACAAACTTAGCACATACATGAAGATACCTACAGTGGCTACAGAATATCTGAGCCGGGCAGCTACCTAATAGTTGATTTTTGCTAACGCACGCTGCTGGGCGGTTGACGTTTCTGTGCGCAGCTGCTCGGCGTGGATAGTGCGCTCAATCCTATGCTATGGCTGCAACACACACGGCATCGATGGTATGCGAAGTTCTTTGATGTCAAAATCTTCTGTTTTTCAGTCATTAGATGATCAATGTGCTCAGTTGCGTGAGTTCGAAGGTCAAACCGTGGAGGTGTGCTACATTCGTGATTATAGGGATCCGGCAAAGAACTATGAGTACTCAGATGTTTGGTTGGTATCACACCTGTCGCTATTTTTGTATACTACAAATCTCAAACTGATCACCATCATATGCGTCCAGGTACCACGTCTGGATGGGCAAGCTCGCATTCATACTTGTCTTTGAACATCTCATCATGTGCGTGCAACGGTTGTTGGCCTATTTGATCGATGATGTCCCAGACCATGTCCAGGTACGCTCTACAGTACTTACTATGAAGTTTTGTCTTAAGCAACCTGCTATTGTTGTAAACCAATGGTCACATGAAGACGGGACAAAAATCTACGTGAAGACAAATTCTACCTTGTAGGTGGATGTTTAGGTGTTACGATTTGTAATTGTTAGTCAGACCATGACCGTCAGTCTATGTAACTGTCGTGTTTGCACGACTGACTAACTGACGATTCCAACTGTCAGCGCTGCTGGCATACAAGTATAGTCCGTCCATCAGCTCATTGTACTTTTGTTTGGGAGGTTTTTTTTCCTTATTTCTGAGCTCCATCAGCATAGGTTTGCTACAAAGGAGGGATCACAGCATACAGTAATCCAAATGACTGACAATTTAGTGCTCAGCGATTTCTCCTAAGTTACCCAAGAGTCCAAAGGACTTATCACCGTCAGCAACAGAATCGCAGTCAATCTCAGGAAGCCATGGCTCTATTTAAGTGCGCTCCTGTCGCTCCACATTCAAATTGCTTTGAAGCTTCGGTTCGGGCCACGAAGGGTCCGGTGCGGCAGGCAACCATGTTTGCGCGGCGAGGCGGTCACCTTTTGCTGCGATTTTTCTCAGAGTTATCTGTTGTTCGGCTGCGTGGGAGGCTGTTGTTCTATTTTTTGTAGTTTGTAGGCCATCGGTTTTGTGAAGTCACGTCCGCCAATGGAGCGCTTGTGCTCTTGTTGTTGAGTCAAGACATAATAATTTTTCTTGGTTTGCTGTTGTTTTGAAAGTGGAATGGTCATATCCGGATCAGTTTGGGATTGCGTATGGTGATGCTGACTAGTGAAAGCAAATAAAGTTGGCAAAATCAAGAGTTTTTCGTCAGTGCAAAAACACTCTTTTCGTTTGGGAGGTTCAGGTTCCGTTGTGAAAGATTGTTCCTCCGCAAGGCAATGTCAGAGGAAACGGCGCACAAAAATAAAATAAAAATCGATTTCTCTTTCTTTTCTTTTTCGTAAGCCAACCGGAACCGGAACAGCACTGGATCCTGTCAAGCTTTTCAGCTTGACAAAAAGTGTCATGAGCTGATGGATGGACTACACATAGCAATGAACTCGTTCACAGGTGCACGAACAACGCGAGGAGTATCTGGCGCGTCAGAAGATGCGCAAGGACGTACAGGTTGAACATGAGGAAAGCTCCGAGCCAGATTCGGATTCGGCCCGTGACACGGATGATGGTCGTTGGCTGAAGGACCTGCCCGACTACGTCGCTGCCAAAGCGAATGGCGTCGCATCGAGAAGGGCGCCTGCTGCACAACGACAGACGGTGTTCGGGCGAATGAGGAGAATGATCGTGCCTTGCTCTTATTATTGAGTCGAAGCTGATAATTCGTGATCAGTGCTTTTTGTTCAAGTGCTCCATGATTCCGACGCTACTCATTTTTGCCATGATACGGTATTATATTGACTCGAATTATCGACAGCGCAATGGCCTCCCCCGTTTGTGCCTTTGAGATTTCATGTCATAGCGGATCTATGTATATATATGTATAGTGGTTCTTTTGCCATGTTTCTTCGGTATATGGATTCGATTCGGTTATGCTCGTAATGTTCTGTTACATAGCTGTTAAACTGGATTTGTTTTTTCGTACTAAGTTTTCGCTCCTAAATGTTGTTCCCTTGCGCCAAATGAGCAACTCTTTCACGCTGGCCGAAATTAGTGCTCCATCGCTGTCACAAAATGTGATTCAGACAAAAATTTGTCCTCATTGTCTCCAAGCCCAAAATGGACATGTATAACTCCACCTTAACTATAAATGACAATGAGTTGAGTTGATGGCTCGTAGCAAAGGCGTCTTAACGCAACTGACACCAAGCAATAAGTCGTGAGGTAAATACTCGAAACCAGTTAGGCACTTCACTCAGGTGTTGATACGAAGTGAGAACTGTTGATTTCCTGCAGTCAGTGTCTTGCGGGCAAGATAAACATGTTCACCACACTCGTGATTTTAGGAGGTCGGTTTGCTTTTTTTCAATCAGTGCAAAGTTTGCGTTTTGCAGAATACATGATCGCCAGCAGCGTGGTTTTGGCAGCCTTGTTCGAGCTGTTTTCACATACCGGCGGTGCACCAGGTCATCGTCAGTGCGAATGCACCAGATGGCCTCGTGACCTTGCGATCTGCGGTTTAACGCACTGTTTTTTAAGCGTTTCTGCTTATCTTTGCCAATAACGCGCAGGAGCGACGGCAGCTCAGCTGAACTGGTTGTTCGACCTTGCCAATTCAGGCAACAATCAAAATGGCTACAGTCCATCTGTAAATCCGTTTGTGCGCCAACAGCCAGGTCAATGTCTGCGCACGGCCGCTGATGACATTGGACCATATTACACCATCGGGGCACCGTTCAAAGCCGGATTGATCTGCACTGAAATGTGAGTATCACCATCATCAACTTTGTGTGCCTACATGCATGTGTGCAATTTTTTTAGTTTTTTGTGACGAGACTGGTGTCGAGTGGTCGAGTCTATGATGAGTAATCCAGAAATCAATTCAATGAAAATCAAATCAAATCCATTCCCGCGACGCGATCACGATTGAACCGATCTTCAGTTTTATACCGTGCCCAAGACTTGCGTCACTGATGTTTCACCAAACCTTTTTCAGCCAGTCGTCCCCATTACGTATCAGTGGCCGTGTATTAGACGCTGACTGCTTGACCCCACTGGAAGCGACCTTCGATTTCTGGCAAGCTGACGTGCGAGGCGCTTACTCATTGTTTGGGGGCTCCGCTGACCCGACGGTACGTTATCACGACAGGCTGCGTGAAACACCAGCGTTTAGGTGGCATGCACTTTGCTGGCATCTGGGTAGTTTTGGGTTTGATTTGGCATCAAAATGTTTTTATACAATACGCCCATGGGAAATCTCAGCCACATTGTGTTGTGTGCTATACACCCAGTGCACAACAGATTGGCTGCTGCGATGTGTAATGAGCTATAATATAAGATTTCAGCACGCAGAAGGTTATCAAAGATGCATATTCGTTGCATGTACCCAGGTCTGCCGATCGAAAATCCACACCGACCGTAAAGGCAGATACGAGGTGTTGACTGCTTACCCGGGTCTCTACACAGGTCGCCCAAGACATGTCCATGTGAAAATCAATGCGCTTGGATACCAAGAATTGACCACGCAGATATATTTTTCGGATGGTATCTTCAATATATTTTACTGCTTTTTCCAGATTAGCGCTGCAAGTTCACAAGTAAGCACTTCAAATTTGGGTTCAAGGATTCTATCTAGATAATGGTTACGCCACCATTTGAATTTAGAATGTATGAATTAGAGGCAGCCTGCGCCGATCACCAAGTTTGATGAGTTTAAAATACCCAAGGTTGTTTTTTTGCTCAGATTCATCGCGCAACTCCAACGACGTGGCCTGTTTCGGCTGTCGTGACCAATCACAAGTGATCAATGTTCGTGTCATTCGTGATCCGAAAACCGGTCTTCAAACTCGCGACGGCACTTTCAACGTTTATCTGAGCAAATATGGTAGACCTCCGTCAAATGCGGGAAAGAATGTCCCCTTTCGGCCGGGAAGCCTTGGGAGAGTGTTCCCGCTTCAGTGACAAGATAGGCAAACCAAATGCAATCGAGGTGGGGAGAATGACCCACCTTAACTATGGAAAAATTGACGGAATACCTGTGATTGGTTGTTAAGATTGCAATTCTGACATCATAATCCGCAATTGTGTGCACTTTGATCGAAATATATTCTTCAGACTTCATTTTGTGTAACTCCCTCAACCGGGCTGTTTGAAGTATTGAACTATTGTATCGAAATTGCTTTTTTAACCAAAAAATTCAAGAAATAAAAATAAACTGGATTTGAAACGGATATCAGGATGCTTATTGATACAGTCATTTGTCTGTGACGTGCAAAGGGATTACATGTTCAAAGCCTATGAATAAAGCGAAATATTTTTGATCGACAAAATAAACAAAACCTAGTTCGAGAATAAGTGACGCTTTGTTGATATTGCGGTTTTAGCCCGGCTTTGCAATGGTCACGACTCACCGCAACTGTTTTTTTTATCAATTGGCTTCTGAAGGATCTATCACAGCTGTGTTTTGAACTTTAGAGAACTCATCGACACTTTGATGCACTTTTAATTTCAGCAATCATTATCAATAAGATGAAAGCTGCTTGCTATGTTTTCCTATTTTTCGCCTTCGGCGGTGAGTATTCTTTTCTTGTGTTCAACGTTTATCATATACATACAGTAAGTCTGCCCTCTTCATACCACATCCCCGCAATCTGCAGTAGTGCATGGCCAACTTGATTGGTTGTTCGACATAATCAGCGACAAAGGTGACTCCAGTGGTCATGTAAATCCGTTCGTGCGAGCACAAGGAGCCCAATGTATGCCAACGGAAAAATTGCCGGAAGGACCGTACTATGCGAAAGGAGCACCGTTCAAGCAAAGTACCATTTGTGCCATGTCGTGAGTTGTAGAGGATCGGCTTAGCGAATACTCTGCGTATGCTTGCGCCAGTGTTTTTCATATTTTGCAGAAGTCAAAGTCCGTTGAAGTTCAGTGGTGTTGTCTATGACGCTGACTGTATGACTCCAATAGAGGCAACCTTCGATTTCTGGCAAGGTCTGTTTTCTAAATATTTTCTTTCCAAAAAGGTGCCCTCTAAAATGTGAACTCAGAATCAAAGCATTTATCCCACTACAGCTGACTACCAAGGGCAGTATTCGCTGTTTGGCGGACCAAACGACGTGAACGTGAGTTTAAAAAGTAAATGTCTTCGTGATGTTTACCAAAAAACCAGTTTCAATTTGATATAGTATTGTCGGTCGAAAGTGCAAACAGACACGCAAGGCCGGTACAATATTCTGACGGTGTACCCCGGCCTCTATACTGGTCGTCCAAGGCATATTCATGCCAAAGTCAGTGCCCCTGGCTATGAAACGTTGACCACAGAGGTCTATTTCTCGGATGGTGCGTTTGGCAAATTTTGTGGATTTATAAATTTTCTAAATTATGTATAGTTCATGATATTTTGTATGTTCTGATATCTTGCTTGCCATTGGTCAGCATTCACAAAGCCAACACTGGCAGAGACAGTACATATGGTAAATCGGGAGCAAAAGATCATGGGCCCCGTGTACCTGTGTCCTTCCGTTATTTGAGGTCCTGTTCTACCATAGTTTTGATGAGTGTACATTTACTTCCTACCACCTCATCAACAACCATTGCGCTAGTCAAAATGGATATGATCCCCAAAAGTCCAAAGATAAAATGACGCACATATGGATCAATCACTGATGTGATCGGTTCAAACCCCCATCAAGTTTCGAATCTGGACCAACACTGCAATTGCACACAGACCAGAGCCGCAACAACCCGAGCATCGGCTGTTTTGGCTGCAAGCACCAATCGCAAGTCATCAACGTGCGCGTGCAACGTGACCCAAGCACCGGGCTGCTCACTCGATACGGCACCTTCAATTTCTATTTGAGCAAATTCGGTAATCCGAATGGTTTGGGTGGGGGCTGGGGTCAATTCAATGGTCGGGGCATGCCCGGCGGAGGATGGGATGGGTTCCCCAATGGATTTAACGGGGGACGACGACCGCAGATGCCGGGACGTGGACAGATGGGCGTCGGACAGCGCGGGTGAATCGGTGATCCACTGCATCAATCAGAGTCCAAATGTAGAATGTGCCAACTGCTCATACACTTTTTCGCTTTTCTGATAATGTAAGTTTGTATATTTTATGGTCAGCGTAGTGGTCTCCAAGCGAACTTTCTAAAAAAGTAGAACTGATTTCTAGATACATTATGCACAGATAAAACGGCATGCAACGTTTCATTTACAACGTTTGTATTTTCATTTCATTGTTCTTTTGCACAAGAATTGTATTCACAACCGTCTGTCGACACTTGATGAACACGATAATCAAACAGCATTGAGTGTCGCACTCTAACGTGTGGAGCAAAACTTGTGCAGAAACATGGTTTGTTTATTGTCGTGTTATCACACTTTGCGCGTTACGCGCGAAAAATAAAAAAATGAAGAAATTTATTTTCATGACGATTATTTCCAGTTCGAAGCGCGGTTACCATTATCTGACGTGGTAGGCAACCAGACATGTTTAGGAACTTCACGGCACTTTGCATTGTTCAATTGGTGCTTGACGAGGTTTTCTACACGAACACGCGCGTTCATGTGTAAACATTTGTCAAGTTGCGCTTTATTTTGGGTCACTCAAACTTTATTCAAACTTTGTTTTTTGCAACTCTAGAGTTTTGATTGTGATATTTAGGCACCATTTATATTGTTTGCGTTAAAGTTGAAGATTATCTGACAACTACAACCAGTGAGTGGGCGTGTTACATTACAATACCCACTCCTTCCTGTCAACATCAATAGTCATTTCCGGCAGAAAGTCTTCGCCTCACACATACTATTTGTATACTGGGTATATTTCACGATAACTTTGAACCTAATTTGTGATTTGCTTCGACAGGAAGAAAAGGTTTCCTTTTTCAGAAACAGTACAACATCTGATGACATGAAATTCATAAAGTCCGTAACGTTGATATGCCTGATATCGGGTTGGTTGTGATCAAGCATGACAAAGTTGTCCAATTCTGCGTGTGACAGTTTCCGATAGCGCAACGTTTCAGTTGTCTCTAGTCAAAATGTGCTGCCAAACTTCGTTCGCCGAGACACTGGCAAAGCCAAAGACCAATGTGAGATAACAGCAAGGGACGCGGAAGGACCGTTCTTTGTCTGGGGTGCGCCCAGAAGCAACAACACAATATGCAGAGATTTGTGAGTGCGGCTTTCTCTTAACCCGAAGTCTTCTGATCTTGGAATAAACAGGATATATGGTCACGTGATGACTTTAAGTTAAAACTCTATTTCGAGGTTTAACGACCCATTTCTAGGTTTAATGGTATAGCATGTAATTTTCGATCCAAGGTGAGTTGTCAAATGGGTGAAAACCAAAGCTTGGAAGGTTCTTCATGAAAAAGTCACGAAACTAAGACAGATCCGATCACCAAGTATGTACATACACCTAGTGCCATCTGCTGTTTCAGTTCAAGCGACCCGCTGTTTCTGTCCGGTCAAGTGTTCGATGCTAATTGCCTGACACCGATTCCCGCCCTGTTTGAGTTCTGGCAAAGTTCGTCTTTGGTTCGCGTGCACATGTTTGAAACATCAGTGTGTTTCATTTTTAGCTGACTCAAATGGCCGGTACTCAATGGTGCAGGGCGATAGGAGTCGCAGTTTCGTAAGTTTTTAGTTTCTAAAATATAAGTTTTTTAATGTTTCACAAAAGTTGATTTTTCCATTCAGCGTTGCCGTTCTCAACTGGTCACCGATTCGGAGGGTCGCTATGGTGTTTCAACCATCTATCCTGTTGCATATCCCGGTCGACCTAGCCACATTCACGTGAAAGTACATGCTCGAGGTTACAGATCGATAACGACTCAGATATATTTCTCGGATGGTGAGTGAAATGAGTTCAGAGGAGTGTGACCGTTCACACAGAATATTGTGGAAAACGTCGACAACGCTATCAAACAGGGATGTCAAATTTCGGTGTGAGATCAGATCTGTTTCGGGCATTGTTCTGAGGGACCTATTTCTGGAAGACACCGGTAACACACTTAGGAAACACATGTATACGTATGGATCATGTGCAGACCGGTCTAATCCTAACCCCAACATTGATGTGGCCGCGAAATAGTTTCTGACAATATTGTATCGCCCGTTCAGATCCGCTGCGCACCAACCGTCGTGTGTTGTGCCTATCTTGTCAACAACGGTCACTTCTTGTCGATATCAAACGCGAAAGTGACCGAAACACTCAAAGGCAGTCCAGACGCGGCGTTTGGGATGTGTATTTGCAGAGATTATAATCATTGTGGACGCGGTTAATTGGGCAAAATTGAAGTACAAACATTTGATTGATGATTAAATGTTTATTGCATGATGTGATACTCCATGAATGAATATCTCGTGATCGTGAATGATCATTGTTGAAGTCAATAAACGCACTTGACTGACTGGCACTTTAGCAGCGCATTCAGCACCACAGCTTTAGAACAAAAGTACCACTCTTCATCTAACAACATCGTAGTCGTATGCGCTTCACTTAATTAAAACAAAGTTAGTCGCAAGATTTCACTAATAAATTTTCATCTCATGTTGCTTCTCCTAGCCATTCAATACACTCGACCAAGCTAATCAAAAATGTCCAAGAACCGCCCAGGTATCGCAATGGTGCATTCACAGGAAAGCATATGCAAAGCGGCTTACAAGAGCGGCTTTGTGAGCCATAACATCGATCAAAGACAAGAGTAAATCCGTCACAAATCCCTAACCGTGACCAGCAAGCACTTTGCTAAATGACGAAAACAAGCACTTTGTGACCTTTCATGGACGTCATATTTCGAAATGTCGTGACGCATAAACCACAAAAGACGATCAATAAAAACAGCAAAACCACAAAATGAGCGATTTGGATGAAAGAATCGAGCGGTACGCAAAATCGGCGCCCAGTCCCAATGATATTCGATGTCAGCTGCTGATGGGCGAAATCGAGGAGTGTATGAGGGATGTCGAACATCGAATGCTCATCGTTAGTTGGACGCCTGATGTTTCAGGCGGCTTGGTCAGTCTCGATCTCGGGGGGATCGGATGGGATCGATATGCCCTGGTGACGTAAATCTAACCTTGTCTTCATCGTTTGAATGGCATTTGAAGTCAAGCCCTCAGTTGAACAAGTCCCGCGTGACCAAGACAGATCCATAAATCGTATTCGATTGCAGGCACCACGCTTGATATTGACTCGATATAATTGCGCTGATGTTGCAAGCAATCTATTCATAAAAAGTTATTCAGGCAAAACAAAAACGTCAACAGCCGGTGGTCGACTATTCGTGGCTGATCGATCGACCCAAGTCAAATCTGACCATTGAAGACAAGATAGCCATTTCGGACATCTGTCGTCGATTGAAACATCACCGTGAATGGAAACAGACGTCGGCTGCGTTTCAGGAGGCAGTCAAAAAGTCAGTACCCGTTCATAGTTTTTATGAATATCACTGTGGATCAAGTGTCCATAACTTTGTTTGCTTTCAAGTGATATACAGTATGTTTGTACTGGGAGCGTTCCACCTCCAAACCGAGTTAGGGGTTTTGACAAAAGCTGGCAGACTTTGTCCGCAAATCACTCCGCTCGCGCGTGTGTTTTATATGGCCACGTGGTGCATTTGCACCCGCGATGACCTGGTGCACCACCCGACTGTGAAAAAAACAGGTCGAAGCGGACAACCAAAAACGCACATAAGACTGGCATTGGGAATAGACGATGACGATGTTGCAGCATGACAGATGTGAGCGAGATGCTGCCGGCGTTTCGACAGATCGTGTGCGACATCGAAGCGCGTCGACAACCGGTAAATGGGCTGTTGTCATGGCTGGGTGGGAAACTGATGGGAAACGGCCATGCACAGGTTGATGTGGGGCTGAGTTCAAAGTTGGTAACTAGCCGAGTCTGAGCACCAATTGAGCCCAGGAAGCATGGGCCTGAGAGGTTGCGGATTGTTTGAGCCCGATCCAGGGGTGCGGGTCAATCCCACCAAGACTATAGCTCACGTGCTCATCTATCACGGGCGTGTCTTTAGCCAAAACCAGTCACCAAAACTGGACCATACAACCTACAAAATAAAAAATTTGGGCCAAATTGATGTTTCAGAACTCTGTGGGCACGATCTCACAGCCAGGGACAGGACGCAACAACAGTGTGCCGGGTGTGTATGACAATGAAAGTCTGGATATGACTGGGTTGGATGCGAACCATCGCTCCCGCAGTGCGTGCGACAATACAACCGCATCGTCGTTGAACAATCATGTCGATTACAACTTTCATAATTTGGTTTGAACGCGGTGATCGGATTGGATTGGATCGGCCTTGAATAAAAGAGCATTGATGGTCGACAGCTACTCTGTTCAAAAACGTCACGTGTGACCAAGGCGCCGGTACGATCCGATCCAAGCTTGATATCGGACACAACAGTTTGTAGAATACGGACTCACGATGGCTATATTTTTGTAAAAACAAGTTGCTAAGCGGTAAACATGAGCGCAGCACATTTTTCATGGCAGTATCTTTATTTGTAAACATTGGGCACCTTTATATACATATTTTATGAAACCTGGGACACTTTTATTTTCACATCTGAAAAAATAGACTTGGCAGCAGCACCCGAATTGAGG
>JASAMV010009202.1:0-17937 GCA_030248065.1 Rhynchonema sp. JSB1_4
CGTTTTATGCACTGGCAGAATCGACCAATACAAAAATAGTAAACCATCTTCGGATAATCACAGCAAATCCTGAATCGTCACCAATCTTCCAAATCAGAGCATACAAGTGCTATTTCAATGAAAACGCTTTCGCAATGCCTTGCAAAAGGAACTGAATAAAAAGAGTCGCTCATCATTCAAAATTCAAGCCAAATTTCTTTCGTTTCATTTTTCGATCAGATTATGGTGGTGTCATCTTTACACTGGCTTCCCTGTCAAAAAAAACATTGTGGAGTTTTATGCTTTGAGTGTAAAGTTGATTGCAAGTAACCGTGCGGCGGCATTCAACGGTGGCGTCGGTCGACCGCTGCTGTCCTGCGTCGACCCGTCCGGATTCGCATTTCCAAAGGCGAATGGCACGCCCATTTTGTGTTGTGTCACAATCGGTACGGATTTCTCGACAGATTCGCTGAAAATACATATGTAGACCATTCTATCTATAATTTGGAGATCTGTGGTATCCTGACCCTGTACCGTGTTTGTGCCTGTTTATTCTTCACGACGAAATACGTGCCCACAATCACAGCCGCGCCAAGAGCCACCAGACAGACAGTCGCGACCGCTGCGATGAGGAGGATCAAAAGGACATTGTTTTGCTGGTTCTTCGTTGGTGGTGAGGCGGGCGTGCTTGTGGACGAAGAGTTGATGGGAACAATCTGTTGATCGTCTTTTGAGCTCGTGTCTGGCGGCTCTGTCGCCGTGGTCGTTTCTTCGGGCGGAACTGTGTGGGCTGTTGTGGAAGTGGTACTGATTGTGGTTTCGAGGGCCGGTGTGGTCTCAGGTATAGGTGAAGTTGGCGGTATCGTCGCAGAAGTGGCGGCTGTGGAAAGTTGCTTGAATATGGGGTTGAAAACGGGAATTTATTCGTCAAACTTTCTTGAGTCTTGGTTCGTACCTGGTGTGCTGCTATCGCGACATGCTTGGCTGGGCACACCATTCCAAATGCCCACCGACTGCTCTTCATCCCGAATACATTCAATCAGCTTGTTCGACGATCCATCTGGAAAGATGTTGTTCCCGACGCACTCTATCGTCACTCTGTCCCTTTCGGCGTAGTAATATCTGCCGTCGATGTCGATTTCTGGTGGATTGGAACCATCTAACGCTATCCGCATCTTCATATCACCGAAATTCGGTACAGGGCAGGCTGAAGTCAAGTCAAATGCTATTTCGCAAAGCGTAGGCACACACAAAAAAACGAGAGAACGTGAAAAAGCGCAGGATCTTAAAAGTATACGAAAGTGACAACAAAATAAAGGCAAGTGTCTAATGTAGTTTCTTGTGGTGAGTCGGTCTGGAGCGAACTAACGGACAAGACAACGTCCTTTGAACAGTTTGGATGATTCTTCGAACGGGTTGACAGTCCACCTTGCGCGATCTTCGTCTTCTGCACTACACCCGACTTTTGCTGTGTGCTCGCGAGTGGTCTGTAATGTGACAGATCGGGCATGGTTTAGCAATTCGTGCCGACTTTTAACGGGAAGACACACCTCATATATTTGCAGATCTGCAGCACATTTGAAGTTGTACACTTTGGAATCGCTTGGGGGATAAATCACTCGATCACTGTTGCCGGGCAAACTATCCAGTGCGTTGATGTTGCAGCCTGACATCAGGCAACCAACAAGGATAGTGGTCACTGTCGAACTTGGTAAGCGACTTGATCCGACCCTTCTGCACAGGCCTAGTGACGTGATAGCACTATCTGCTATCACAAAACCATAAACTTGGTGTGTAAGACCGCGGTTAGTTCCGATAGCTCAGCTGATAGAGAAGTAGCCCTGTTGGCGGAAGGATGCAAAGTATGCAACTGCTGACCGGGATCATTTAGATCGGTTTTGTAGCTTATTGCTCAAAGTGGTCCAGCTCAAACTAGGAAAAGTTGCGCCTCCGAGTGCACACATCGCAATAGCGCTCAAACGTTGAAGGCAAGCCCGTTGGCGTGGACTTGGCTTTTGGCTTTTACTTGGACAAACTTTGGTTGAGCTTATGTTGTGATAGAGTGTTAGCGCACTAATTTCGATCAGTGTAAAAGTTGTTCCCATGCACCAAATGAACAACTGCCGTACTTTTATGCTGGTCCAAATTAGTGTACCAACTCTATTACAAAATAGAGCTAAACAAAAGTTTGCCTATAATGGACTTGCCTTTAAAGGTTATGCAGCCAAGAGTGCATACTCACACTGACCAACTCGGTAATTAATGTTGCAGATATATAACGGGTGCGTCATACTAAAACAAGCTATTGAGGCAAGGTGGATCGGATTAGAGCCCATTGATCTGATCGGCCTTTCATGACCGCTCCGATCCAATCACCAACGTTGACATGGACAAAGAACAGCAGCACCCTTTAAATGGCTCGGGACATACATAACCGTAGGAAGGGTAACAGGGCACATTGTTTATACCGCCTGAAAGACTTCTGCCAGCCCATGTCACGCACAAGTTTTAAGCTCCTTTTAGATTCGCTATCTCTTGGTAGAGGGACTTTTCGTTCCAGAAAAAAACGTGAATTTTTTCACAACTCGGAACCACAGGTGCAGAAACCCCAAATGAGATGCAGGTCAAGTAACACGTGGATAGGATTACAACAGCTTCTGATTCTGATTCTGATACCTTCGACAATTCTCTATTTTTCTATCGTATTTTTGTTTCTGCAACACAACGGGCGGCCACAAAATTTAGGGACGAACTTGTGTTCTCGAAAAATGTGGTCGATTTTTTGAACGTTTCGCACCGTCACCGAGTAAAGCAGAGGTTTGAGCGACTGAAGTTGAGACGATAACATATGCAGAAGCTGATGTAATCCTATTCAAGTGTTACGTGACTTGCATCTCATTTGGGGTTTCTGCACCGGCTTCCAAGTTGTGACAAAATTCACGTTTTTCTGGAACGAAAAGTCCCCCTACCAAGAGATAGTGAATCTCCAAGGAGCTTAAAACTTGTGCGTGACATAGGCTGGCACAATGCTTTCTAGCGGTATATAACAATGTGCCCTACTTACCCTTCCTACGGTTATGTCCCGAGCCCTTTAACCTTTTATGCATCGCCGACCCGTCGCGTTGTCCGCCCATCGCCATTTGGTCTCCTTATCGTTATCCATTTCACAGACCGCCTCCAACTTTGTCCCTTCAGCCAGCTCAATCTGGTCCCAAACGTAACCCTGATCACACTCGACATAAATGCTTTCTTTTGGGAATTTTGGGAATTCAACGTTCGGGCTGATTGAAATGTGTCTGGGCTGCGTTTGGTAGAACTGCGCTTGGGTGCACGCTGCAATCAAGAGTGTCGAAGTGAATAATCGTATATCATTTATGATCGAATTTCGTTTTCTATAGTCAAATTCTCGAATTGCCACACATAGACTGGAAGGCTTTTTATAGGTCAGCTTGCAAAACCAGGGTCGATGCAAGAATACGACCTGGTTTAGACCAGAGGATCGGAACAACAGAAGAGAAATTCTCGTCCAAAACTGACTTCGCCATAATCTTGTAAAGGCGACTCTTAACAAGCTTCCAATTGTTTATGGCAATTCGAGAATCTGACCATACATTTAAGAGGAATATCAAACCTAAGTGATCGGACGTGACTTGCCTTTCTTGCCTCTAACCACGCGATTCTTGCATCGAGGTAAGAAATTTACTGGAGCCACTAATTTCACCCAGATTATTAGTTATTCATTTTAAGTCGTGGAACATCTTTTCCGCTGGACTAAACTAGTCGCCTCACTAAAGTTTTGAATATCCTTCATTCAAAAAAGTCACGTGACTGAGGCAGATCGCATTCGACTCGCGCGATCCGATCACCAAGTTCGATATCGCTCTTATTGATCTTCTCGTGACGGTTCACTTCATGTTTCGGTTTCATTTCTTTTCAATCACAATTTTCGAAATTCCTAGTCTGTGTTTAGTTTAGACTTTTGCGAGAGCGTCAAAATAAAAAGTTGAAGTTGAGTTGATAACAAAACTGAGTGACTCACTGGCAGGGTTGTTTCAAAAAACAGTGGTTAATTTAAAAAAATTTAAATTTTTTTGAAGTGTCAGATATTCTGCTTTTTTAAATTAAAAACACGAGTTTTTTGGAAAAATAAAATCGCCTAACTCTTCCAAAAAGGGCCTTTTTGAGGCATAAAGTTTTTCTGAAAATTTTTTTATGAGTTGGGTTGAATTTCCCAAAATTGCGCCTGCGGCGCTTAATCTGACGAAGAATGCTCACGAAGAAGTTAATGGACCTCACTTTTTTTAAACGATAGGTCAGTGCATGCCGTTTCGGCACCATAGTCTTCTATATTACATCCCCACCAATCTGTGACACGGTCAGAGAGAACGTATGGAAACTAATAGACGCCACGTGTGCACAAAGCGTACGCATACTTGGCGCAGGATCATGAACGGAAACTTATCATTTCATTGAGTTTCTTAACAGCATCATTCAGAAGGGCTCTATTTGGAGAACTCAGATACCGGACAACACCATATGTTCCCTGGGGGATTATTTTGGGATTCATTTCGAATTTGAGGTTAAAATTAATTAATCAAATAAACCCGCACTTTGAATAAGTACGTGACACATGAATGAAAATGTCTGCAGATGCGGCGCGCTTATTCGAAAAACCTTTAGAATTTGTTTCCAGTTGTGGCCTATTGGAGGAGCATATTTGGCATTCTCCGGTATGTCACTCCTTTGGTTAGGACTTTGGTACCAGCTGCAGTACATAAATGGAAATCGATTCCTATCGTCATTGAATCATCATCATCGATGTTTGCAACGTGAAATTTAATATTGTGTGACAGTCTACGCAGTGTCGGCACCACGTCCGCGTGATATTTATACTACCGACACAAACACTGATAAATAAAATAGTCGTGAGGGGTCACGTGACGAAAAATTTTGAATTTTCAAAAAATTTTGTGTAGCGCCTCCATTTCACCTGAAACCGCGTTTGCGCTACTTTTTCTAATTAAAAAAATTTTTCAAAATTTTTTTTTGTTTTTTGAAAGAAAACAGTGCTCTGATAAAAGATATTTTTTTCAACGCTGCTCACTGGGGCATGAGTCGACGTTGCACACTTTGGTCCTTTTCTCTACACACACGTGACCCTGTTCTGGTGGATGCGCTAGCACCGTGGGAGTTCGTTGTCGCGTGCCGCCACACTTTGCCGAACAAACGCTCCAACTGTGGTCGACGTAAAGCTTCTCACTTTTGGAATACACGCATTCGAACACGGGTTGCGTATACAGACCGAATGTCATGTTTGGCCTGAATTGTTTTTAATATGGTAGATTTCTTAATTCACTGCCCTGCAGTTTAATGCGAACCTCAGTTAATGTCCACGTCTATACACCTGAACGCTAACCTCGCGCAGTTCTGAAACATATTGCGCACAGCTGCCTGGCAAGCTGCAGTCATGTCTGTGTTGCTCGAATGTTTCTAAAGTTGATCCCGCATTAATTTCTGGGCATTAACTATGGGGCATACCTCACTGTACGGCAGCGAATTTACAATTACACTCCGTTTATTTTGCAGCGGCGCTGAGTGAAAATCAAAGTTTGCGAATTTTACATGTTGAAGTAGATCATAATGTCGTCCGAAAATTCTCCTTCGTTCGTTTCATCCATTTGCAGCCTCACCCATTCAACGTTCCAGAAGTCTGAAGAATAAAGGAAAGCATTTGAAGAGTCCAGCACGATAGAAAGCCAAGCAGAAACAATCAAAGAGTCGATAAAACAGTGCAGTTGGTTTGTGGTGACGTGCCTGTTTGTGATCCCACACTCGTCGCAAATTTAATTTTTGCTTGAACAACAGGCCCAATATCTTCCTCGATGTCTATGTCAGTTTTCTCTTCCTCCTTGTCGGCCACAAAATTTGAGCCCAGATACGTTTCTCGCGAGACTCCGTTGTCACCAATGATTGTTAGATACACTGGGTTCCAAGTGCCTTCTGCACCGCCCTTGCCGGTTTTCACCCAGACTTTGAACAACTCTAAAGATAAGCAGCAGAACGCTATAATGTTCACAGCAGTTCAATTTGAACAAAAACTTTATGAAATGAATCTCTCATAACTTGGCACCCAGTTACAAATCTATGGGAACCTGACACTTGCGTTCAAGACGACTCACGTCTGACGTCCACCTGAACGAAGCTGCACAGCGCGGTGAACACAAACAGCAGCGTGACACGATTGGGCTGAGCATTCGAGGAAACCATGATGACAGTTTGGGGTAAATTGATATCGGAACCTGTAGAGCAAATGCTGTGGCTGGTAAAAATGACAAGGAAAAAGGGCTGATGGAAGGCTGATTACCATTGTAATCAGTACACCCTGCAGAGGCTCTGGGGGTAAGACTGATTACAAATTAAACGAAGCCATAATCAGCCTTCCCCCAAGGCCCAATCTCAGGAAGGCTGATTACGCATGCTGTAGCGTGTATATAAGCAGCCTTCCTGGGTTGGGCAGCTGGTGGGGGGAAGACTGATTACGCTGACTGAATTACGCGGAACGTGCGTATGGCCGGTGTCGCGTGAAGCACGAGCTGGTGTTGGGGTCTGGCCCCAATTGACTGCAGCAGTAAATAGCAGTTGGGCACTAATGTTTCACGTCGTTGACAGTCTCGAGTTTGTAGTGTCCGTGATGTTTCACTTGGCTTAGGCTTAAGCTTAGGCTCCGTCCAGCCTGAGAGAAATGAAACATCGCAGGCCTGTAAAACAGCGAGGTAATAATCATTGACGTGAAACATTACGTGCGGTCGTTCCAATTCCAAAACAGTTGCATCCGGACCAGATCATGGGAACGAACTGTCCCACAACCGATTCGGGTTCATCCGTTTTATTTTTCAATCCGTAATCAGTCTTCCCCCCAGCGCAGCTGAGTCGGGTTTATCAGGTTTATCAGCTTTATCCGGGTTATTTGTAATCAGTCTTCCCCCCAGCGGAAAAAGGTAGCAACTTTACTCGATCAAAATCACTCATGCAGTTAGTTGCCTATGTGCGCATATCAGACTACCTGACAGTTTGTTTCATCCACTGATTGTTTTGCCGATTGAATTACCGTGATTAAATGAATTGTCGTTTGGATAGTTTGATTGAACAATCGATCAGCCAATTTGTATCACCCTGTGTTTCTGACAAATGATCAACCGTTAAATGAAAGAAGACACTGGTTCTCTGACAACTCTGTAAAAAAAGTATGAAATCACTTCTGTAAACGATCACGGTTGCATCTAGCATTCTTGGTGGTATAAATAGATCTGTAGACAATCATGTTATCACAAAATAATCTCTCATCATCAAATACAGGTGACTTTCCTTTTGCTTTCTCTCTAAGGCTCCAGTTCCAATGGTGTCATCTTGATGCTCGCTTCCCTAAAATCATTTTGACACACGTTAAGCAATTGTTGGCTTGTATTATCTGAACAAACAACAAATGTAAATGTGCATCCCAAAATTTTGACTAACGGCGCGCCACCCAACGGTGATGTCGCCCGTCCACTGCTGCCCTGCGTTGACCCGTCCGGATTCGCATTTCCCAAGTGGAATGGCATGCTCATTTTCTGTTGTGTCACAATCGGTATGGGTTCCTCGGCGGTTGTACTGAAATGAATCGATCAATGGTATGCAGTCACTTCAAAAATGGAACCCAAATGCTTCCCCTATGCCAACCGTTCGTTCCCCTTCTTGCCCTTCCGCTTCACAATACAGCACGTGCACACAATCACGCAGAATGCCAGCAGACACGCGCCAGCGACCGCTACAATAATAATGATCATCAACATGACGTTGCTTTCGTCTGGCGGGGTTGTGGACGTGGATGTGCTTGTCTCGGGAGCCATGGTCGATGATAACTCATGCGGGGCCCGTGAGCCCGTGGAAGGTTCTGGTGTCTTCGTGTTTTGGTCTGGTGTTTCTGTCGGTGAGGTTGACGCTGGAGATGGGGGTGGCTGCGTGGTTGTCGGCGGGGTGGTTTCGGGCACACGGGGTGTCGTGAGTTCTTGTGTGGACGTTGTGGATATGGGTGTGGGTGTAGTGATGGGTTCAAATGTGGTTGTTGGCAACGGTGTCGTAGTGGACGTCGTAGTAGAAGTAGTAGTAGTCGTAGTTGTCGTTGTAGACGTCGTTGTTGTGGAAGTAGTGGCTGATAAATGAAGATTTTGCGAGTTTTTTACTATTTAATTTGAAATTCTAGCCCAGTTTGGATGTACTTGGCAGTAGACACGGTTGATCGGGCATATTGTGCCATCCTTTCACGTCACTCATGCATATAATGACTTTCGAGGGCACTCCATCGTGCGGGATGGTATCTCCGTCGCATACGATCTTCACTTTGTCTCCCTGTGCGTAATAGTCTGCCCCTAAATGTACAACGGCAGGTGGATTCGAGCCGTCCGTGGCAATCGCCATGCGCAGGTGGGCGAAATCCGGCAGACTGCACACTGAAATTAGCACAAAATTTTTTAAAAAAATATGCCATTTTTTACGATGACTATCTACTAAGCCACAGTGGACTAACAAGGCAGACACCGTCCTTCGAACACTTTCAGTGGATTTTCAGGCGGAAGGCGTGTCCAAAGGGGTTTGTTTGCACCTTGAGCAAGACACCCAACAAAAACTTGGTTCAGACGGACTCCCTGGTACAATTTGGCAATAGTGCATAATTTCATAACACATACTTTTTTGAAAGTGCAAGCCAACCTCATACACTTGCGATTCAGGGCACCTGAAATGAACCACTTCCGTGTCACTTGGATGAGAGACAGGTCGCTCCAAACTGCCACCTGGCTTGTTCACGAAGTCGTTGATGCTGCAGCCTGTTGAAAGTGAACTACATGTTTGATTGCTGGATTAAATTTGTGAAATGCTGCATCTACATGTTTTAACACGGACGTATTGTTCAAGAAGGCACTATACGCTGTTCACGCACTTTTTACCACTTTTTCTTGATTGGCTACCACGTTGGACCAACGTGCAGAAGATGTTCAGAACGTGGAAGGCAACTATGTATACTCCGGCAATTCTTTTGGGAGAAACTTTTCACCCGCGTTGCCTGATTCGTAAAGCTCGTTATGCGTGCACTACTGGCTACACCAGTCACGTGACTGCTGTAGTCAGTGCACGCATCATGCGCTTTACGGATCAGGCAACGCGTTTGAAAAGTTTCTCCCAAAAGAATTGTCAGAGTATACATGTATGCGTTCATGATGATCGCTCTGCTATGGCAACACACAAATTTGTCGAGTGACGCATATATGTCGGTAAATGGGTACCAGCTTGCTGCGGAGTGTTGCAGTATAAGGAATTTATACAACCAAAACCAGTGGTCGTTATATTCAACAAACCGTGAGCCGCACATAACCCACCCCGTACCTCTGATACATCTTTGAGCCTGACCATAATCCACCCACTGCCACCCGAGCTTGTAACCGTCTTGTGTCACACATTTCACTTGCAACAGATTCGGCTTATATCCACTCGACAAATCGCTCTGCTCCCACACGAAATCCGGCTTGCAAGCGACGTGGATGGAATATTCGGGATAGACGGGGGGAGTGTAATCGACCAAGTCAATGTTAGCGGAGGATGGCTGTTGGTAGAACATCGTGTCCGTGCACGCTGCAAACAAAACGGCAATGTGGAGACTTCGGGTTAATTCCGGCTCCGGCTGGACACAGATTCTGCAGTCTTGGACGGATATGGAGACGTATGTCAATTTCTGTGTCGATAGCCCCTAGTCCGTGTAAGAATTGCTCCCCCACAGCTTCTGGTAAGCAACCTTTACGGCAGTACGCGAACTCTCTCGCACTGGATAACCGAAACGAAAATTAATCACCCCTACGTGTGCACAACTAAGCGTGGTCCATCTAATGTCGAGATGACACCAGACGAATTGTCATATGCCTCCGTCAACTCACACGGTCTGCTCCAGTGGTTAATAAAAAAAATTTTTATTCAAACCCCTTTTTTTTAAAAAGAATCTTTTTTTTAATTTAAAAAAAAATTTTTTTATTCCAGCCAAAAACTGCCAGAAACGAAAAAAATGAGCGCTAAAGCAAAAAATAGTGGCATTTTTCTTCCATAACGTGTGGTAAGTGCATATAAAGCACTCACGACACGAAAACAATACTAAACAATGGGTGATGTTTTCGAAACGGTGTAAAGGTCAGTTGGGTGTAAAGGTCGGTGGAAAGCTCGGTCGACAGCTCAGTGTGATAGACATCGGTGTAAACTTGAAACATTCCACGTTAATAACAGGCAATGTTTCACGTTTACACCGAGCTACGCCGACCGAGCTTTCGACCGAACTTTACACCGACCTTTACGCCCAACTGACCTTTACACCGTTTCGAAAATTCCACCCAATGGTCAATGAGTACCAACAGTAGTCAGGTATACACCCGTACACTTCCTCCACGTGGTGTGGGTGCCTTGGTGTGGCTTTGTGACACTCAAGACGGTAAATTTGGGTGAAACTATTGCCTCTTGGTACACGACCAATGCAAATATGTGACAAACAGTGTAAATATAGAGTGAATATCACACCGAATCACTGCTTTCGGGTCTGTTGCATGGATAAATGCATGCCCACCCAGTCACATGTACACGTGTAATCATATGAGAGGCCATGTGAGTGTGTGCACTATGTCTAGATGCCACAAAACAACGATTATGGCACCCAATACACCCATGGTAGGGTCGGGTGATGTTAACAGTAGCAATTTTTATGCAAAAAATAGCACTTTTAGAGCAAAAAAATAGAGAAATTTTCGAATTTTGAAATAATAAAAAAAAAATTTTTTTAAACTTTTGGAACGAATTTTTTTTTAAAAAAAATTTTTTTTTTAATAAAAAAAAGAAAATTTTTTTTTAAAAAACCACTGGTCTGCTCCTACAATTGGGCCCGATCAATCGGGGCCCACGCCCACCCATAGGGCTTCCTTTCAGGATTAGGTTATGGTTAAGCCTCAGGTTCACTTTTATTGTTGGGTTTTGCACTTAATGTTGACACAGAAGTAAGTGCAGGGTGGGCCAAACTTGTGTATCGCTGAAAGTTAACCCTCTGGGTCTATAGCTGGCCCAAGTATGCCGGGCAACAAATTGTAGATTGATACTCACACGGACAACCCTCGGTGTTGCATCCCTCGGTCATAGTGGGCGCCGGACAGATTTCATGCGATGGACGCGCGAGCACTTTACGATGTCGTTGCCTGACGCCGTTGCAGCGCGGCGTGCACGCACTCCACTCATCGGCGCTGACTTTGTCGCTTTTGGAAAACACGCATTCCGAGACGGGTTTGGTGTAGATGCCGTAATCCATGTTGGGCCTGTATATATCCATTGACATACACTGTTATTTGGCGAAACCAAACTTGAGGATCGGCGCGTTCCTGTCTTGAGTTGGTCACGTGACGGTTTTCGTCAGCGATGTTTCAGTATTTATTGGTGCTGCTAATTTCGACCATCGTTAACGGTCATTCCCAGACCATTAATTAAGAACTTTTGTCCCGGTCGAAATCAGCTAGTCGCATCCGTAAATGTCGAAATGTCCTTCAAGTCGAAAGTCACGGTGACGCCAAGGCAAAACAGAACTGAACCAGTTTGATCGCCAGGTCTAATTTCGCTCATTAAAGCTTTTTGTGAGATCCCGGCCAACAAAACCTCAATCACCGATCAAGCCACCCGATACAAACATGTTGAAATAAATCATAATATCGTCGGAAAAGTCTCCTTCGTTCGTTTCGTCCACTTGAAGCCTCACCCATTCCGCATTCCAGGCTGCACAAACATACGGAATTTATGCAGTTATTATTTTGGCTGAGAAGCAAATGACAAGTATTTGTTTTCAACTGGAAATACAGTCGACCCGCTTTATAGTGACTATCCATATGTATAGTGGAAGAATTTTTATAGAGATAAACTTATCAGGCCTCGAATTTTCAAGTGTGATACATACCTCTCTTTATAGTGAAATATTCCTTATTTTATGTGTGTATGGTGACGAGTTTGCACCTAAAACTACCAAAGCGACTCTCTTTTTTGTGACAAAAATATGAGGCACCGGTGCGGAACAATCACAGAAAACGGCGGCCTGGCAGCAGGCACAACTGAGAGAAGATGAAGCTCGCTCCAGCTGAAGCACCTGGTTAAATTGTGCTGTTGTTTCTGCAGTTTTGTGTCTCAAATAGTGTAATGCAAATTCCTTCTGTCACTATAAAAAGGGCCGACTGTGCTTCTGAAATTCGACTCACGTCCGTTTCTCACAATCACCGACTCCGATCTCACGTAATTGATCTTTGCAGCCAAGACTGGTCCGATACTTTCTTTGACCACGATATCATTTAAATTTTCTTCTTCGCCCTCCCGAAAATCATCAGCCCAGGTGTCGAGATTCTTTTCCGTTGAGTTTCCGTTTTTACCAATAATCGTCAGATAAACAAAGTCGTCGGTCCCTCCTCCTCCGCCTTCACCCGTTTTCACCCACACCTTGTAAGCTGAAAGAAGTCTCAAGTGTCTTTGTACTTCACAAATTTGTCAAAAACTGGTCGGGACCCGTGCCTACGGCCCGGCAACAGCGCCGCGCCCGTGCCGTGCCACCCCCCGCCCCCGAAGACCCGTTAGCATACCCAAAGCTACCCGTGAAAATTGACCCGTCCGCACATCCGTAGTATAGATGTCAAAAATGTGTGAAATGTCCTTCGTCAAATCTTCAACTTGTGCGTGTGTGTCACTGGTCTTGCGCAAAGGCGTGCCCTCAAAGCACCTTACCGTCTGACCAATAACATTGGTATTTCTTGCTTCAATGCAGCCCTCAAGGCAACCCAGACATTGTGCGTTATGTTTGAAACTCAGTTGACCGTAACTGATAGATTCACAGAAAAAAGCGCCCCGCAGTCCCAAACTTACTCTCGGCGTGCACTTGAACGAAAACACACTGCATGACCACAAACAGCAACGCAGCACGACGGGAAAGGGCACTGGTGGAAATCATGATGACACTTTCGTTGGATTGCTTGCTAATAGTCGATCTCTTAAGGCAACTGTCCGTATACACAAAAATAATACGAATAAAGCCGATGTTTAGAGAAGTTTTGGTCAGTACAGATTCAAGCGCATGGAACATTTTGGTGATCGTTGGTTGAGACATAAAATGGCGGCCTATTATCATATGGTCACCGCACATCATCAACGTATCCCGATGGCACGTGTATGAAGCAAATCCTCGCGCTTGCATTTGTGGCTGCTTCGGTTCGTGTGGCGGACAAAACAGCGGCAGAAAAAATCATACTGGGCCCACCACCACCTTTCTTGCCAACACTGCATTCGCTGTTCGCATCGGTATGGGCCATCGCCACCTTCCTTTCGTTTGCTGCCGCCTGGCGGTGGAGGGTATGGTGCGACGGTTCAGTCCCGGGGCACAGGTTCAGTCCCGGCCATTCAGGCCCAGCCGATTCAGGCCCGGCTGGAGCCCAAGCCCAAGCCTATAAATATGGTTCAAATATGCCAGGGGCTGAATCGGCCGGGCCTGAACTTCCGGGCCTGAAAAGTCGCGGAATGGTGGACGGGGCGGCCGGCCCCTCGTTACGAACTCGCACAGTTGGCTGACGTGTTTTTTTGCAAACCTGATTACGTGCGGCCGTTTCTGCAATAAGATATAAAATCATAGTGTTTTACACACACACACACACACACACACACACACACACACACACACACAGGAAAATAGCATGTCATTACACTGTGCGAATGAAACATCGGTCAGCCGGACAGCAACTATAAGTAACGTATGCCTCCTGGATTGCCAGCATGAGCCGTTCGAACGTCGCAAACACGCCAATACATTTACCATCGAAAACGGCCCAAAGTCAAGCAAACGCACTGCTGTTTTCGACTGGGTTTAACGATAAAATTATACAGAGCTCTGCCTGGCGTGCAATCGCCTACATTCAAAGATTTATTGCGTCATGATCACATTAAGGGGTGTGGAAATGCCAGACGATCAAAAATTTTCATCCGATTTTTACTCAAACAAATTTCCCACAGAATAGCACGACATAATATCGAAAAATCCATGCGTAATGACCACTACAAAATACGTGCCATCTGCAGGTCAATAAAATTGCATTGGTATTGCCAGCTATTGGTTTGCATCAGTAGTGTGCCGCAGAAAAATGACGAAGACTTGCATTCGCCCCGCTTCAGTGCCATCGATGTGTAAGCGGTCCAACGCTTTGAAAATCAATTGTATGGGTGTGTCATGATGATGTGTTAGAAAGAAACTGTGGTTTGACAAGACGGATGGGGCGAGATTTGCTCGCAAGCGCGTTGCCTGATCACCGAAGCAAACATATGCATTCATCACACTAGCTTACAGCGCATGATGCGCTTCAGGGGCCACTTTGGCCAAAGGGGGGCTAGGCCCCTGTACCCCCCAGGATCCGGGAGCGCTTTGTTGAATTTGTTATCATGCACATTGATGTTCCAGGTTGAACCACATAATCGCACCATTGTTGTTCAATTTTCAGCATTTTCACATCCACGTGCTCCATAGCCGCACATGCAGGCTGTGAAACATCAGCAAGCCACGCAGTGACCATTTCGGTGATGAGTTGTATTGATTTATTAGTTAGTCCATGCTCCAGGGTTGGATTAAAATTTTTTTGGGGCACTGTAGGCTGTCGGGTGTCGGCGCTATTGTCGGCTGTCGGTATCTTTTACACTCGCAACCTTCTCGACAGAAGTTGCCAAAAGGTGCTATATTTATTTTTTTTATCAAGCTCAACAAAAATATGGTTTACAACAATGGACATTCAGTTGGTTTCCTAATGCGCGGTGTTAATTTTGGCACAGTAAGGTCCGTTGCGGAAGCATTTTAGTACATAAGGTGGCAAAGACAGAAAGTAAAATACAGCAAGCTGATTCTCGATTACACTTAACAATATTAGCGACATCAGGACGGCATATGTTACTGCGATGCTGGACCATCGCACCAACGCAATGACCACTCATCTTGGCCCGTGCATTCGTATTCACAGTGGCGGTCAGTGAAACAGAAATGACGGATCCCTTCCTTAACGCACATAAGCACTTCACGGCCCTCGATTACAGCCGGATTTGTCACGCAGCTGCCCGGGACAGTGGTGCTATCAGAGCAGCTTGGTAGCGACCGTTCCACATTCAACGACCACCTATTCACTCCGGTGCAATTGTATTGACAACCATCGGCAGTCCAACACCACTGCCCGTACTCGGCATCTTCACCACACTGCCCCATCGGGTGACCATTGATCGCAGCTAGATTCGCATCGCACATACTTGTCGTGTTGATTGTGTTGTTGACACAATTCGGATGCGAGTGATCATTCAATTGCCATTTGTCAACATCGACGCAATCGTACTGGCAGCCGCCTCGGGTCCAACACGATTGAACGTTCAGCATCTGGTTGGGCAAACAGTTAATCACGTAGCGATTCTCGATCTGAACTGGATTCGCTTTGCACATCAAGTTGCTGCTCGATTCTGTAGTGCAGTTGGGGTGCGAAAGTTCCACATTCAAAGTCCATTCGTCCTCGGCCGTGCAATCGTAGTGGCAATGGTAAGCGCCATTCAACTCACAGTAGTGACCGAATGCTTCCAAGTACCAGCACCCGGCAACCGAACGTCCATCTATTTCTTTAGGTTGCGCTTCACAAATGAGGGGCAGACTGTGATCGGCATCGAGACATCGAAGGGGCGAAACGTCCACGTTCACTGACCACGCATTGTCACCAGTGCGCATGTACAGACACGCATTGTCAGCGAAGCAACTTTGTTGACCATCAATTTCATGGCAATCCCATACTGCATGACCGTCGATTTCGTCAGGCACGCGGTATGCTTGGCTTTGGTTGTGGTCGAGCTCGGTGCAGACCGGGTGGCTGATGTTAGACAGCAACATCCATTCTCCGTCATCACCGTTGCACTGAAACACGCACCGGTCGGCAGTGATGCACACTTGTTTGTCATCGTCAGGCGAACTGAAGCAGTCGATCAACGGACCCTTCACAGCCAACGACCCGCGGTCGCAAGCCCATACTTGTGCTAAATATACGGAATGTAGATTTGTCTATGGGCCGAACTCTGAGCACTTTCTATTTCATACAAATTGTAAGTTCTTACAAAAAACGCTACAAGTTGTACCCAGGTACAAAAGTCACTTTACGCAGTTACAATTGTGAGTGATACAATTGTAGGAAGTTACAATTGTGACTGGGTACAATTGTACCCAGCTACAAAAGAAAATTTTGTAACTCGCATTGTAAGAAAGAGAAAAATTGTAGCTGAGTGCACACCGGTGGGACCGTCCTAACTCGACACAATTTGATTGTTTATCCATTATTTGACCCGGGCCCGATTTTTTAAATAATTTTTATCATCTCTAGAAGCAATTTATTGGAAACTAATTTTATCAAACATGCGTTTTCATAGTTGCCTAAGCGAAAGAAAATCGTGCTATCGAAACATTTTCAGCTCTATTGTATCCAGCTACAAAAAATTGTGGCTGGATACAAAATTATTGTGGAAAGTGGATTTACAATTGCTAGTAACTTTTGGCTACAATTTGCAAGTTTTTATTGTATGAAATGGAAAGTGCCACAATGAAAACTTACAAATTGCAGCCAAAAGTTACGAGCAATTGTAAATCCACTTTCCACAATAATTTTGTATCCAGTCACAAATTTTTGTAGCTGGATACAATAGAGCTGAAAATGTTTCGATAGCACGAATTTCTTTCGCTTAGGCAACCATGAAAACGCATGTTTGATAAAAGTAGTTTCCAACAAATTGCTTCTAGAGATGATAAACATTATTTAAAAAATCGGGCCCGGGTCAAATAATGGATAAACAATCAAATTGTGTCGAGTTAGGACGGTCCCACCGGTGTGCACCCAGCTACAATTTTTCTCTTTCTTACAATGCGAGTTACAAAATTTTCTTTTGTAGCTGGATACAATTGTACCCAGTTACAATTGTAACTTCTTACAATTGTATCATTCACAATTGTAACTGCGTGAAGTGACTTTTGTACCTGGGTACAAATTGTAGCGTTTTTTGTATGAACTTACAATTTGTATGAAATGGAAAGTGCTGGGCTGAAAGGTCGCCGAATGCCTTCTGAGCGAAATCAAACTTTGGCAATCGGTCCGGTCCAGTGTTGTCTTGGTCACGTGACTGTTTGCATGAAGAAACTTAGTGATGCCACAGATTTCGACTGGCCTATCATTGCTTCCATGGACATAAATGAGTGAACTTTTGCGCTGGTCGAAATCGGCGCGCTCATGTTTAATGCAAAAAAAATAATACGGCCACGACATGCGCGGTCTCCTCTCCGATCCGAAAACCAGATTTCGTCCTATCACGAAAAAGTTCGGAAGCATAATCGACCACTAACCGTTCACAATCGCGATGAAGCATGGAAAGCTGAAAGTGATGTTCATCTTCGCTGTAATAATCCAACACTCGAAACTGGGTGGCCGAACAAATCACACTTGGAACAGGTATAGTGTTTCCTGTTTTTCCTGGTCCAAGGAAACGCGCGGGCCCGTGTTATAACTGAACTTCTAGTTGAGGTCGAGATTACAATTTCGATTCAATCAGGCAGCTGGCAAAAACGTGTCAAAGTTTGCCTGTGGAATCTAACAACAACAATGTTTCACATGCTCGCTGTGAGCTTTGTGCGTGTGCACTGCCAGCATGTCAATGAAACATTTCACCATGTTTGCTGTTGAGTGTCGTGCTTGGATTAACAAGGACACATTCTTAATCTCTTTCATTGGTTTCTGAAATCTCGACCACAAGTTGATCTCTGGAGTTGAGTTATAACGTGGGGTAGCTTGTTTCCTTTGACTTGCATAAAAAGGAAACACTATA
>JASAMV010009203.1:0-23911 GCA_030248065.1 Rhynchonema sp. JSB1_4
ATATGTAAATCACTTTTTAGAAACCTTTTAGAAACTTTTTGGTCAGTTTGTGGACAAGATGTACCTACTGTATGTAGTGCCCCGTGTATAATGTTGCTCTGGTCTACATATGATTTCGAATTTCAGCATTTCCCGGCCGATTGGGCTTATGAGGGCGAAAAAGGTGCGTTACTTCTATTGTTCTTTATGCAGCAATTGTTGATAACTAGAATTGGAAGTTCTTCTAATCGCAAAGGGCAACACAACTTTCGGCCCAGACAATGAATCGGCTTATAGTGCCGTCGTCAAACTCAAGTGGTCGACTCTCGTCGTCAGGGTTGGGCAAAAAAACGACGGCGTTTTTTCTTAAAAAAACGACGTTTTTTTTAAAAAAACGCCTGGGTCGTTTTTTGTTTTTTTTTAAATCTGAACTCCCCTTGATTTTCCCTGATTTTTTCAGGGAAAGTACCCTGATCATCAAGGAAAATAAATTTTTAGTACCATTTTTTTTAAAAAATTTTCGACCAATTTTTAGTTTGTCGAGATACGTCGATATACGGAGTTTGACTTTCAATGATGACCCCGGCCGAAAGTTGGTCCCATGATGCGGGTCTGATATGGGATCTTAACAACTCGCTAGAAAAGGGTTAGAAAAAAACCCGTTTATTTTGCCTCAGAACACATAGAATTACTTCATTTAACCACGTTTTCTTCCAAACATGAGCGTTTTCCAATTTTTTGGGGGCATATTTTGGTCATCTGGGCGTTTTAAAAAAAAAGTTTTTTTTAAAAAAAACGTTTTTAAAAAAAACGATTTTTTGGGAAAAAAACGTTTTTTGCCCAACCATGCTCGTCGTCAGCTAACCCGAAAGAGATGTTATGTATGTAGTGCATGGCAGTTGACGACACTACTATAAGCGTCTGGTTGCAGGCCCGGCCAAATGGACGGGTAAGTGCGCCACGGGTCGGCGGCAGTCTCCAATCGATTTGAACCCGCTAACGGCCGAGGCTGCGTGCGATTGGGACGACTTGCGACTGGACAATTACGATATACCGATCAGAAAATACGAGCTGAAGAACAACGGACATACCGGTGCGGGATTTGTGTCGTACGGATTATGTGGCGGTTGTGAAAAATCACAGCGGCAACACAAATCAGTGGCTTCGTATCTTGAACATGAGAATTGGGCTCCAATCTCTGGTCTCAAAATTGGGCTTATCGCCCCATAGTACCCAAATTAAACGTTTTGTTGCAGCTGTTTGTTTGCGAAAACCGCCGATAACGTTCTGCCTGGAAAATTGGCAAAGTTCCCTAACGATTTGTTTTTTTTATTTTTGTTGATGTCTACCTTGGACATGCAATAACGCCACAATGTGTCGCCGCGTCACCGCAATAAGCGCCAGATAGAATTACGAGAGAAGTAAAAAAATAGAAATATGAGCATAGAAATTACAAATTTGGATTTTGATTTTAGATTTAGATTTACAAATTTTGCGCTGTCCCTAGCTAATTCCCCCCAAACATTTTTCAGTTGTGGTTCATATCGAGACGAGCAACCAATCAATTCCATCGATGTCTGGCGGCAATTTGAAGTCGACCTACCATTTTGCGCAATTCCATTTTCACTGGGCACAAACGAACGACAAAGGATCCGAGCACACCATCATGGGACATTCATACCCGCTCGTGGTTGGTTGTTTTTGTACAGTCCGCCCTCTCTATGGTGATATGAAATCCACCGCCCGGCGCGAGCCCTACTGGTTCAGGACGATGTTTCATACACACGCACAGATGCACATGGTGCACCTACGTGCCAACGACGCGGAGTGGGCCAAGTCACGCACTGGTGCCGCCGTGCTGGGCGTGTTCTTCAAAGTCGACGACAACCAAAAGAACGAAAGTGTCTGGTGGACGGAATTCGCTGAAATGCTTGCCGACGTTAGGAACAAAGGTGAATACAATCGGGTTAAAGCGCTTGACTTTGTAGTTATACACGTACAGACATGTGAATAATCACAATGTCAAGCTGTCGCATCTTTTTGGCTGAATGTTTTGTCGTCAAGACAAGTTGTCGGCGTCGGTTGTTGACGACTCACGCAGCCCTGAATGAATGCGTGGCGTCAGGGTTGACGACGAGAATCGACGGCTTGTCTTGACGATATTTTTTTATGGCCGCTATGTTTTTGAAAACCGCTACGTTTGGCGTCACGCTATGTCGTCCGTGTGACACAAAAAATCCCTTCAAACTCAGACGAGCACCAGAAGGAATTCGAAGAGTTCACATTCAACGACCTACTGCCGGCCGATCGTACAGTCTTCTATCGTTATATGGGCTCACTGACCACGCCCGGATGCGATCAAGTCGTTGCGTGGACTGTGCTCGCCGAACCCGTCTCAATCACCAGCAAACAGGTCTGTTTATGGCTGCTGATGTTTCATGTCCATATTGTGCAGCATATTGCTGTCTGAAATCTACGAAGTTTTGTTCGTGTCGCGGATAAAACAGCCGAAGGGCACCAAAACAGCGGTTTTTAGAATAAAACAGCAAGCCTAAGCTTGAGCCTATATACTGCAAGCCAAGGTCTATCGTCCGAGACAGCTGACTTGGCAGGCCGCTGTTTATCGTCACCCGCTGTTTTGTCCGCACTCCTTCTGTTCACATTGTTCAAAAGATTATTGCTTTTTGCAGTACAGTCGTAGTGGAAAAGGTTGTTCACGGTATTAGGTGGGTTTCAACTGTGGTTCACTCAAGTGGTCCATGATAGGGTAGGTGAACTATACAAGATTAGCCTGTTGCTGATGTTTCATGGCGTTGCTCTTAAGTAGTGTACACATCTGTGTATAGTCCATCCACCAGCTCATGGTACTTTGTATTGCTACTGGCTGGTTTGTTCCCTTTCTCCACGTTCTAATGAAAGAGAAATTGAGTGTGACCGACTTTGCAAAAAAAACTAACAAAATAACGAAATGTGTCTAAAAAGATTGAATTCGATCAAATTTAAAGTTCAATTAAATTAAAATCGATAGAACACGTCGATTTCATAAAAACCACAATCTAGGAGCAAAAATAATTTTTGTTTCGGAAACTCAATTTCTCTTTCATTAGAACGTGGACGAAGGGAACAAGATGGCCAGCAGCATCACAAAGTGACATGAGCTGATGGACGGACTATACTGCTGTCTGCTCCCTTGTTTGTGAAAGCCCATGAGAATACAGGGTTGGTTTGCCGGCATTCCCCCAAGTCAGTGGGGCAAGTATGTAGCGAACGTCATCTCTTTATACAGTAATCATGCCTCACTTTTCACCGATCGTGTGTCACTATGGGATTGACTATGCAATATTTCATTCCTTGTACTTTACAGCTTCAAGCATTCCGAGACATACTGGATTCTGACGGCAAGAAGTACTTCAATTATCGACCGGTGCAACCGTTGAATGAACGAACGGTTTGTCACTGTTCTCTTGTTTTGTTCTTAAATTTTTCATTTTATAAATTAAAATAAAAATTTTAAACTTTTGAAATCGAGCTGTTTGAAAACATTATAGGCTGTTGGTGTGACGAAGTGATTTCGTAAACACTGACAACGAGTAACCTCAATATTTATGCATAATCATTAGCTTGATTTTCGTAACAATAAGTGTTTACTTGCTTTGTCACGCACGAACGCTTGCTTACTTGCTTTTCGAACGCGGTGAACAAACGAACGAACGTGGTGACGAACGAACACGTGACACGTGGTGATGTACTGTATGTAGATTAAGTATGCGTCACGGGCCACGTGGTGGGTGTTTCACCCGCGCTTCTGGTGAGTGTCATGTTGACATTGCGCAATCAGTCTGAAATCTGGTGACGCAGTGCAAGAGAAGCCAAATGACTTCCAATCGCATCAAAGAAAAACTGAAACCCAATGCTAAATTCATCTTCCACTCCACCAAATCAGGCAGAAATTAGGCACGACTGGACTGGCCATGTGTACATGTACGTGTCCCAAAATACTTCCGAATAAACCCTCTTTCGTGTGCAGTAATTTTTCCTTTGCATGTGATTCGCTGCTATAATCGAAATTAATTGTTTTCTCCGGAAGCCTGAAATCCTAGTCATGCCCGAATTACGCTCCCACGGGACTTGTTCGTAATTTTTCCAATAAGTTTGTCATTATACTTCCAGGTCCACCTGCGCAACCCCAAGGGCGCCGCGTGTCAATGGTACCACAAGGCCAAGGCCAAGCACACATCAGTGACATTGGCCAATTGGTCGGTGCTAATGGCTGGACTGATCATTGCGAAATTCCTGTATTGAATGGATTGATAGGCTAATTGTCGACTATGGTTCACGCAGATTGTTGACCAGCCAGAGCCGGTATGAAGCTTGGTGATCGGATCGGTCTATCGATCCGATACCTATGACCTAGCCACGCAAGCATTTTCTTAGAGCTGTAGGTAGGTATTTTCGAAATTTTTCGGCGCCACTAATTTTGGCCAGCGTGCAAGAGTGCTTTTGCTGGCTGGGAGCAATTTGCTGGCCGAAAAGTGGCACTAAATAAATCTCGATGTCGAAACGCAGTCAACACTCTTGAGCAATACAGATATTTGATTGGATCACCTAGTTTGATACGGCTGTTTGTAGCGAAAGTTCTGTCTAGTTAATCCAGGATAAAGCTAATTAATTCTAATAGTCGGATGCGTCAACCGTTTGTGTGAACCGAACACGCTCACAATGTAATAGATTTTATGGATCAAAATAATGCCGAACGGGTTTTTATTGACTGAAACCTGTTGTACAGTAGTGGTTTTGATGAAAACCCGACATGTTTTTGGACGCCATTTAGTAATTATATACCTGTAGCACTTTAATTTCATGCGAGATATTAGTTTTTTGAATCTTAGGCCGGTCTCACATAGCACGCGGATTAGCGGCTTTCGCTGTTTGCTCTCACAACCTAAAAAGCGGATTAGCGGGCGAGCGAAAGTTCCCGCCCGCTAACGCGCTAATCCGCTACCGCGTGTGCTCTCACAATGTCATGTAAAGTGCGCGGGTTACCGGGTTAGCGGGCCCGCTGATCCGCTTTGGTACGATTAGGACTGGTTCTAATTTCTTGCAGGTTAGCAATGGAGGCGCATGTTCAGAAGCTTATAATTTGTTTCCAAAACATTATCAGAGCATTAAAATGGGCTCCCGTGTAGGTAATCAAACATGTTGCTCTCACTGAAGACATTTTTGTAACTGACGGATGCTTAAGAAGCAGTATTTCCGGTGATTATCTATCAATTTTTGTGTCCAGGTTCGACCCATGAATGATTAATAGCATATTTCTGAGAATTTATTATGGAAGTAAGCAAAAGAACGGAAGTTGCCGTTGAAGAACCGAAGAACCTTGAATACATCAAGACGGGACTGCGGGTAATGCTGCGGCTGCTATCGTATCTGTGGCTGTGGGTGATACCACGAAAGTCAGATGGTATTCACGAAAGGGTGGAGTGGAAAGTTCAGTGGAATGGATACGGTTGCGTTGAAACAGCGTGACGTGACGTTTGTGTTTGTGTGTGAGCAAAATGTATTCGTGTGGTGAACAATAATACACGCACCATGTGTTGTGCGAACTCAGTTTGGTTATGAGATGTGGCGTTTGCAACGTCTTCGCGTTGCAAACTGGAACGCTAGCGTTCCACCCAACTTTCCACTCAAGTTTTTCCACTGTAAATTCCACTGAACTTTCCACTCAACTCTCCACTGCACCGTTTCGTGGATCATGCCTGTGTGTCATACCATACCAAACTTTGAAGCGCTGCATTCGTAGTTCAAGTAACTAAGCGACTGTTAGCAAAAAGTACTTTCAGTTATGATCAAGGTAACACGGTGGTAGTATGAATAGTCTACCATTTATATGGTGACGCGATCGTCACAAATGAGTTTCCGTTAACTATGATATTCACTACACAGAGCAATAATCAGGAGGTTAACGGCAAATTGGGACCCAAACTGTCGAACACTAGAGGTTCATTCTGTGAAGGTTCACAAGAAAGAGGGTCGTCTGTAGGTACCTTCCTGTACAATGGGCATACATACGTGTACCGTGGCAGGTACTGGTAAATTTGGCAAGGTATGTACAGTACCAGAGGCACGGCCAGTACTGTACCGTACGTGTGGAACTTTATCCGACAACGTGGCGGAAGGGCCTTTTTCAGTGTTTTGTGTCATCTTGTTGTTCTGGGCAGCAAAACTGTTCAATCCCGCATTTCTGCCTGCGCCCACATTGTGAGAGCAACTGCGGGTTGCGAATTAGCGGATTAGCGGGCGGCTTATAGGCAGACTCGCTAACCCGCTTTCCAATTTTGTGTGTGAGAGCAAAAGCGGGCGTGAAAAGCGGATCAGGTAATCCGCTAATCCGCTAACCCGCTACATTGTGAGACCGGCCAATTCGTTACAAAATCATTTCACACTTTTGTTGGACAAAGATTGGTTGTATGAAGTTGAGATTGTAACGACGCACACTTGTTTTCATTGTGGTATATGGTATATCTGAAATTTTCCAACAATTTCTATTAAGATTATGGTGATTATTGTTTTAACCTTTATTTCATCGTGGTGCTTTGTACATTTTATGCGGTACTCGGTACGTAGGATTTTGTTTACAGGGAAATAGCCTTCGTTTATTTAGCATAAAAAATGCAGACGAAAACATTTCTTCCCAGACGCTGCTGGGCCTTTTACAGTTTTATCCATTCACACACAACAATGCTTTATTTACAGTTTGTTGCCCTGTCACGGAATATTCACGCTTTTAAGCAACATTTATGGAAACAAAAACTTGACATATGGGCTTGACAATCGCATCACAGATGAGAATGTAAAGTCTGAAGTCAAAAGTTTTGATAATTTTGAACATCCTTTGATGCAAACAATGCGCGTGCCCCCAAGCCCGATCCGATCACCGGGCAGGATTCGCCCTGCTTTCGCAGACAGACCGAGGCGCCAGGGCTCGTCATTGCGAACGCTTCTGGCAAATTTGCCTCCACAGACGCATTCCGGACCCGTTTGGATTCTGGTCAGCGCGCCCGCTCAGTTTGAGGGATTGATTAACCCTCGGACTCCCTCTGGCTGTGAGCAGATAAACGCGGAATGCGGAAATTGGTGAGCAGATAAACGCGGAATGGCAGATTTCCGCATTCCGTGTTTATCTGCTCACCTTTGCGGAATGGTGCGTGCTTGGGTGACGATGACAACTTCCAGCGTGCTGACCTCAAAACGTTGCGTGTTAACGCAAACAGCAACTGAGAGGTTTGACCAAAAGCATAAATTTACTTGCAGAAATTCAAAATTCCTCAAACGTGAGCAGATAAACGCGGAATGCAGAAATCTGCCATTCCGCGTTTATCTGCTCACAGCCTCTGTGAATCATTCGAATTTAACGACCACCGTGCATGTTACATATTGGTCGCACAATGACTTTATAAGAATTGGCAAATTTTTTTCCTGAATCGTGAAGCAGGATAGTGACGGGGCAATGACGTTGCGTTGCGCGATCACACACAAAGAATGCAGTCAGTAAAAGTTTCAGACCCGCAGCAACGTGTGTGCTCTGCTGAATTATTTTCAGATGAAAATGTTTTGTCAGAATCACAAATAGCACAGTGGTTAAGAGTGACTGAACCTGAAAATCAGGATTGATTTGATGAATTCTTATATGATCATTGTGCGACCAATACCAAACTAATCATACCTGTTGATTGGTGCATCCGTGCGTAACGGCATCCGTTACGTGCTTGGGCAGTTGGGGTTATCAAAAGTAAAAGCAGATCAAAAAGCGATATTCTCAACGGTTTACCTTAGGGCTTAGGTTGAATCTGGAAATCGGAATCCGGGAAACGCATAACTTTTAGTTGCAAATTCTTGCGTTTTCCGGAAATAATTCCGGAGCCCGGAAATGTTTTGTATTTTTGCATCCAAATTATTTCCGGATTTAACCTAAGTTCGCCCTAAAGAGGGCCCCGGTACACCGTTGGACGCTAAATGGACTATGAATCCACACGCAGTCATCTGTTGCGTTGACGACACGAATGTTAACCGAAATGCTGACGTCACTCGTGTGCAAATTCGTTTGTTCCTTTAAAATTATTCCTGGGGAGCATCTCATCATTCTTGTATTCAGCAACGCGTTTGCATCTGTAATTGTTTTACAATTATCATTGAAACATCAGCGAGCCAGGCATATGATTTTTTTACTACGGATGGGAAATTTGGCAACACTTGTTCTTTGAGACGATTGGATAACACGGATAGCTTCACATGGAACGCCAGTTCCAGCAGTGTGATGGGAAACCTTTTTTTCAACATTAACGTTACCTCAACCGAATGCCATGTATGTATTTCTCATGCTCATTCGGGAGGGCTGTTTGTGTTTAATGACGACCCAGAGTTGACGGCTGAATAATTAGCTCACCATACTTCAATACCGATTGTTTAAGCTCCATTAACGGAGTTGATATATGTATAGTTTGTTCCATCAGATTCAATTCACACAAACACCATCGCCATCAGGGTTGAAAAAAAAAATTTTTTTATTAACGAGCTTTTTTTTAAAAAAAAAATTTTTTTTTTGACGAAAAATTTTTTTATTAGAAAAAGTGTTGCAAACGACGTTTCAGGATAAATGAAATCGATACAACATATTTTTCAAAAATTGAAAAATTTTCGCCTCAGACCGAACTTGTGTGGTGACACCCGGTAGTATTGTGCAGATTCCATGGTCTCCGACCAGTCTGAGGTTGATGTTCACTAACGATGTTACTCTGATGTATTGTAGCATGCCGTACAACGTATTTTAATGCATCTAATGCCGTATATCTGAGATACGACCATCAAAATATCGATTACAGCCCAAATCTTGCGCGTCAGATCGACTTTGCGCGCCCGGTTTTGCACCAGACCTGCATATATACATGTGTAGTAGCATGTAGTAGTACATTATCGGTGCCACATCGCTATAAAAGACCAGCCCCGCGCATCCCTGTACGGATTTGGGGACAATACAGGGCGCCGCAGGCGCGATTTTGGAAAAATTGTCTCGTCCACAGAAAAAAAGTGCCAATTTTTTGCCTCGAAAAAGGCCATTTTTGGACATTTTAGCCCATTTTGGGCAACTTTTTTTTATTAAAAAAAAGCAAAATCTGAGTTTCAAAAAAAAAATTTTTTTTAAAAAAAAAAAAATTTTTTAATTGACCACTTTTTTTTTGAAACAACCCTGATCGCCATCCTTATCACCGACATCTTTTCCCATTGCCTCCTGCCTCAACCATTTTCCATCATGATGGCCTCAACCACCCCAAAGAAACAGAAAGCGTCGATATCACAAAATCGGGCAAGAATCAGGAGGTCGAACCAAATATCAATGCGATCATCAATCCACTGCGGCCCTGACTCATAATGTGTCAGTAAGTGTGGGTGACACTTGGTATTCTTGAATTAAACTTAGTTGAGTCCGCCGCTTGGAAGGAGCACCTTATCGGGGTGAAGATACTGTAACTGCATGCGAAACATTCATTCCCCTTGACACCTTTTTGATCAAGCAGTTTGCCTGAATGCGCAGGTATAAATTGGGCTGGTCCGCGGCACACTTTGTTCCCGCATGTTCCTCTTGAAGAGCATCTCCTGGTCGCATGCTGCAGATTGGGTTCTTGGTGCGTGAGAGTTCAATAACGCCCTGAACAATATTCAATAGCGTACAAAGTTTGAAGGCGGTTTGAAATGCGAAAAGCCGCCTTTAACAACCCTTTGACCGCGCTTGATCTTGGGGTATAGTAAATTTCTAATTTCGTTGCCTCATGCATTCTTACAGACGCAGAGAAACTCCCGTTTGAAGTCGAGGCAGGCACAATACTCAATACACACAGTCGACAAGCCACGCAGATGGCTCGTGTGTGTTTCGAATGTTTCAGTCACACAAGCTGTGTGGATTGTGCACTGTCTGTTGAGCTTGGTGCCTGCCTCGACTTCGAACGGGAGTTTTCCTGCGTCTGTAAGAAAGCATGAGGCAACGAAATTAGAAATTTACTGCAGTATATATAAACAAAATTTGGACATCGTGTTACTCGATCCTAATCTGGCGAGCCGATTTTGTGCTTCCTGATGTTTCACGGGCACATTGAAGTTTGCCCCTGGTGAAAAAACCCAAAAAATTCGAAACGCTGCTGTGACACGAACAGGCTGTTTCAAAGTTTGATGCTGGAGTGACAGCAATCTCCAACATTGTGGCAAAAACCGCAATGCATATGCACGATAGCTATTGAAACGCCCGCTTTGTTGAATAAAGAAATACAAGCTTTCAGAAAACTGGTCATTTTTTGCTGGGATTTTGTACTCGTGTAATTGTAAGCATCTGTGGTGAATGGTCAGCAAGCAAGCTTTGTGTGTGTGTGTGTGTGTGTGTGTGTGTGTGTGTGTGTGTGTGTGTGTGTGTGTGTGTGTGTGTGTGTGTGTGTGTGTGTGTGTGTGTGTGTGTGTGTGTGTGTGTGTGTGTGTGCGTGTGCGTGTGCGTGTGCGTGTGCGTGTGCGTGTGCGTGTGCGTGTGCGTGTGCGTGTGCGTGTGCGTGTGCGTGTGCGTGTGCGTGTGCGTGTGCGTGTGCGTGTGCGTGTGCGTGTGCGTGTGCGTGTGCGTGTGCGTGTGCGTGTGCGTGTGCGTGTGCGTGTGTGTGTGTGTGTGTGTGTGTGTGTGTGTGTGTGTGTGTGTGTGTGTGTGTGTGTGTGTGTGTGTGTGTGTGTGTGTGTGTGTGTGTGTGTGTGTGTGTGTGGTAGTAGTAGTAGTAGTAGTAGTAGTAGTAGTAGTAGTACTTTATTTCGTTTCAGACACGAAAAAGGTAAACATCAACAACCGCTCGAGGCGTGACAGTAACGACGAATACCTAGGTTTTTACAATTTAGCCGGCACCAATTACATAAAGAGTTGGAGTACATTTGCATGAATATAATAATTCAATACTATAATGACAATATTACACAACTGACACACACAATAGTATTTACGCGCCACACCACAACACAATCTGAACATTATGCAATTTCGACTTTTCTTTCACATACAGTACACCTTCATCGCTGGACACCCATTTACAAAATTTTGAAAATTTGGACACAACAATATCAGCAGGCAAACAGTTGTACACATTGGACATCAATACAAGAGGTGAAGAGGACAAGACAGAATATTTGCATCTGGGTACCATAACAGCACGGGAATGATTGGAACGAGAACTTTTGCGATTTGACACAGTAGTTTTCAGTACAATGAAGCCAACAGGAAAATGACGGAAACCACAGACATACATGTGCATCAATTTCATACGCCTAGAGAAAACAATTGAGCTGATGGCGCGAACACCAAACAAATCAAGTAGGGTTGTATAGTCAACATCATGATTCCAATTTCCGAGGAACAGACGAATACAATACTTTTGAGTTCGCTCAAACAAGTCACGATCACGATTATGGGTGGGATAAACGGCTTCAATGGCGTACAAGAGAACAGATTGCAACAATGTAACATAGAAGTATCGACGAACATTCAATGAAACATCACGAAGCAACACACGATTCAAATATCCAGCATTACGTTTCACTCGAGCGCAAGTAATAGTAGCGTGATCAGACATATCAAATTTGGAATCAATAACAGCGCCAAGATATTTATGTGATTGCACAACAGTGACAGGCCCAGCCTTGACAGTAATAGTGGGAGCAGTCAGAAGTGGACTGGACCGAGTGAAATGTTGGATTTTGGTTTTGTTGGGATTGATTGTGAGTAGTTTTGATGAGAAATGCTCGGTGATTGAGTTCACGTCTGCCTGCAAGTGAGCACAGCATTGGTCGGTACGCATGACATGAATCAAAACAAGATCATCGGCAAACAATACAATTTCAGTGCAATCAAACAATTTCAGACTCAATTTCAGTTTTGGAGCGGAGTTAGCATACGCACCATATAATTGAGGACCAAGCACAGAGCCCTGAGCAACACCAGAAAGAACAGGCAAAGCCCGAGAATGACACGAACCTACGGTGACAATTTGAGAGCGATCTGTCAAATAGGATTTCAGTAGTTTTACAAGAGAGTCAGGTACACCATATTCATCCGACAAACATTGCAACAACAAGGAATGGGGTGTTTTGTCAAAAGCCTTCGCAATGTCGAAATACACAGCAGTGACATGTCCTGATTCATTGAGGCCTTTCGTGACAATCGTGTTGAAACACATCAGCGCGTCCGTGGTGGAGCAACTGGCACGGAAACCGAACTGGAAGTCTGAGATGTTGGCTGTAATGTAGGGCTGGAGCAGAGATTTGACATGTTTTTCGGCTATTTTACTACAGATTGGGAGTTTAGAGATAGGACGGTAGTCGGATGGTTTGCATGACATGGTTACTTTGGGTATTGGAGTAACCAGTGCCAACTTGAAACCACTCGGCCAAACGCCAGTTCTTACGATACGGTTCACCAGAGCTGCCAATCCAGGAGCGATCGCCTGGGCACCTTCTTTCAGCATTTGACCGGTCACACCATCGATACCAGGCGACTTGTTGGGGTTGAGGCGTTTGAGCATGAAAAAGATGGTTGATACATTAGCTAGGTGGTCGGTGCACGGGTCAAACATAACGTCCGTGCTGGGCACCACCGGGTCACCATTGGTGTTCCAGACACTGTGGAAGTAGGTTGCAAGCAGCTCAGCTTTACCCTGACTGTCAGCAACCAACTCACCATCAGCAGTCTGGAGTGGCGGCAACTCAGACGCCAGTTTGCCCGTGTAGTCATGAAAACTATGCCAGAGTTGTTTGGGATTACTGAGATTTGTGATGTTTGAATGCAAATACCCAGCCTGTGTGTGTGTGTGTGTGTGTGTGTGTGTGTGTGTGTGTGTGTGTGTGTGTGTGTGTGTGTGTGTGTGTGTGTGTGTGTGTGTGTGTGTGTGTGTGTGTGTGTGTGTGTGTGTGTGTGTGTGTGTGTGTGTGTGTGTGTGTGTGTGTGTGTGTGTGTGTGTGTGTGTGTGTGTGTGTGTGTGTGTGTGTGTGTGTGTGTGTGTGTGTGTGTGTGTGTGTGTGTGTGTGTGTGTGTGTGTGTGTGTGTGTGTGTGTGTGTTGGAAAGCACAAACAAGGGACTGAAACATTGCTGTGTTGTCGCTGTGCCGGCTGTGTGTTGTCGTTGTGTGTGCGCTGTGGAATGGCTGCCTTGCGCATGTTGTGGTAAACATTGTGTGAGCTGTGTAGGGTTTTGAAAACTGGGAAGCACAAACAAAAAACTTGATAATTAGAGGATTTTTATTTGTAATTGACAACTTATTTCGTTCGCCACAGATGCTTAAAATTATACCAGTACAAAATCCTAGCAAAAAATGACCAGGTTTCTGAAACCTTTTATTTTTTATTCAACAATGCGGTCGTTTTGATAGCTATTGTGCATTGCGGTTTTTGCCACAATGTTGGAGGTTGCTGTCACTCCAGTATCAAACTTTGAAACAGCCTATTCGTGTTACAGCAGCGTTTCAAATTGTTTCGTTTTTTTCACCGAGGGCAAAGTACAACGTGGCCGTGAAACATCAGGAAGCAACCAATCCTCTCGCCAGATTAGGGTCGAGTAACACGATGTCCAAACTTTGTTAAGGCTATGAGCAGATCAACGCGGAATGCGGAAATTGGTGAGCAGATGAATGCGGAATGGCAGATTTCTGCATTCCGCATTCCGCGTTTATCTGCTCACTTTTGCGGAATGGTGCGCGCTTGGGTGACGATGACAACTTCCAGCGTGCTGACCTCAAATGTTGCGTGTTAACGCAAACAGCAACTGAGATGTTTGACCAAAAGCATAAATTTACTTGCAGAAATTCGAAATTCCGCAAAGGTGAGCAGATAAACGCGGAATGCGGAATGCGTGCCGTTCCGCGTTGATCTGCTCACAGCCTTATATATACTATAGTAAAGGTCCAAATTCGCTGCCGCACATTAAAATACGCCCCATAGTTAATGTCAAGTTATAACCCCGACGAACGCTAACCATGCGCGGTTCTGAAACATTGCGCGCAGCTGCCTGGCTGGCTGGCAAGCTTCGTGTGTGTTGGCTGTCTGAATGTTTCACAAGTTGATTTTCGGGTTTAGAGCTTGACGTTAACTATGGGGCGTACTTTACTGGGCGGCAGTGGTTTTAAAAAAAATTTTTTTTTATAAAAAAAATTTTTTTTTAAAAAATTCGTTCCAAAAGTTAAAAAAATTTTTTTTATTATTTCAAAATTCGAAAATTTATGTTCGAAAATTTATATTCGAAAATTTTTTGTTACTTTGAAATGTGAATGTTATTGTGCCGTTAACAGTTACAACCTTACATTTGCTTACATTTTATTGCTCATAATTGAAATTGCAGCCTTGTTCTCCGTATCCATATCCATATACGCAGTGGTTTTTTAAAAAAATTTTTATTAAAAATTTTTTTTTTAAAAATTCGTTCCAATAGTTAAAAAAATTTTTATTTTAATTTAAAAATTCGAAAATTTCTCGATTTTTTTGCTCTAAAAGTGCTATTTTTTGCATAAAAATTGCTACTGTTAACATCACCCGACCCTACCATGGGTGTATTGGGTGCCATAATCGTTGTTTTGTGGCATCTAGACATAGTGCACACACTCACATGGCCTCTCATATGATTACACATGTACATGTGACTGGGTGAGCATGCATTTATCCATGCAACAGACCCGAAAGCAGTGATTCGGTGTGATATTCACTCTATATTTACACTGTTTGTCACATATTTGCATTGGTCGTGTACCAAGAGGTAATAGTTTCACCCAAATTTACCGTCTTGAGTGTCACAAAGCCACACCAAGGCACCCACACCACGTGGAAGAAGTGTACGGGTGTGTACCTGACTACTGTTGGTACACATTGACCATTGTTTAGTATTGTTTTCGTGTCGTGAGTGCTTTATATGCACTTACCACACGTTATGGAAGAAAAATGCCACTATTTTTTTGCTTTAGCGCTCATTTTTTTCGTTTCCTGGCAGTTTTTAGCTGGAATAAAAAAAAAATTTTAAATTAAAAAAAAATTTTTTCAAAAACAAAATGGGGTTTGAATAAAAAAATTTTTTTATTAACCACTGCTGGGCGGCAGCGAATTTGAAAATTTACTATATCCCAAGATCGCGGTCGAAGGGTTGTTAACCAGTAGCTTTACGCCTGCTGCATCGGTGTGCGGGTTTGATCTGCTTCTGTACAATAACAAGGCATCATTTTGACAGAGTTTTTTGGCATTTTCACAGGCTTTAACCGATGCCCTGGTTGGAATTGGACTGACACACATCTCAAAGAACGTCAAGAAACTATACTGTCATTATGTGTGCGAATTCAAATGCTCAACATTGCCATGCTGCCACACCAATCGATCAGCTACGCGATATTCCCAGCCGTGATCTACAACGTGCGTCACACCTGTTTGATTCCGATCGAGCAGCTCGGCCTGGTGAGGAAAGTTGGGCAGAAGAGACTGAACAACCTCAAGCACTATAAAACGTTTCCAACGCTGGCGCCGGGCGCATATGTGAGTCAAAACATTTTTACTGTTTTTCACAGTCTTTTCGTGTAAATAGTTTGTCGCATGGTTGCAGGACACGCTGGTGTTTTATCCGGGCATGGCCAAGGGAGTCGATTTTACCAATGTGCCGCCCGCTCGCGACTACTTCGATGGCTTGCCACGCGACCCCGAGCCGGAAATTATCACTGATGCAGACATCATCGAGGCCATCCATGTGCTAGTGTTCGTTTGCGAAGCTCATCATTAATTGGCGGCATGATAACCTGATTTCGTGTTGCTATTCAGAGTCTGCTGCAAGATTCAACTATCGATATAGACACATGGTCGATGCCATCGTCCTCTACGGCGATAAGTGAGCAACAGTTGATGCCGAATCCCGCCGCCCCGTTGCGTGTGCGTGTTTCCGTCGAGAACTGGGCTGGCAGCGACCCAACTTGTGACCTCGTGTTGTTGGAGCTGATTGTTGCCGGTTAGCAATGCAGACTTTCTGTGCAAGTGCGTGTCGTTTTGTTGAGCATGCCCCCATTCTGTGCTGGACAAAAACAAAAATTTTTATATTTTCGAATGTATAACGCGCGCGCAGGCATCAACGAAGCAGCACTCGACACGGTTCGCTCGGATGTGACAAACTATCTGATGAGCTACTGCGGAAGCCTGGAAGAAATGCAAAAATGTGCGAAGATCGTCAAAGTCTCAATCTATTATCAAGAATGTGAGTCTTCGTTGGCTTTTATCACATTCAAAAATACAACGAAATAATATGTACATATGTATAGGAGGTACCGCACTGTAAATTTTCGACGCGCGCACACTAAAAAACCACATTTTGCAGACATCCGCAGAATCAGCGTGATGGCAGCAGCGAAGTGGAAAGACCATGTCGATCGGGGATACATTGAAAACGGCCTCGTCGTCTATCTGTATCTCAGGCGTCACGTCGTCGCTCGCTACCGACCCGGCGCGGTGTCACCTCGACCGCCCGCGCCGCCTGATTTTGACGCAGATACAGACGACGTACTGAACGACGACACGACTCAAACGGACAAATGAAATTGCGAGCCAAGAAGATGTATCAAAGAAAAAAATGTATCGGAAAAGCTTCTGTACAATAACAAAGCATTGATTTGACAGTTTTTTTGGCATTTTCACAGGCTTTAACCAATGCCCTGGTTGGAAATGGACTGACACACATCTCAAAGAACGTCATGAAACTATACTGTCACTATGTGCGAATTCAAATGCTCAACATTGCCATGCTGCCACACCAATCGATCAGCTACGCGATATTCCCAGCCGAGATCTACAACGTGCGTCACATCTGTTTGATTCCGATCGAGCAGCTCGGCCTGGTGGGGAAGGTTGGGCAGAAGAGACTGAACAGCCTCAAGCACTATAAAACGTTTCCAACGCTGGCGCCGGGCGCATATGTGAGTCAAAACATCTTTACTGTTTTTCACAGTCTTTTCGTGTAAATAGTTTGTCGCATGGTTGCAGGACACGCTGGTGTTTTATCCGGGCATGGCCAAGGGAGTCGATTTCACCAATGTGCTGCCCGCTCGCGACTACTTCGATGGCTTGCCACGCGACCCCGAGCCGGAAATTATCACTGATGCAGACATCATCGAGGCCATCCAGGTGCTAGTGTTCGTTTGCGAAGCTCATCATTAATTGGCGGCATAATAACTTGATTTCGTGTTGCTATTTAGAGTCTGCTGCAAGATTCAACTATCGACATAGACACATGGTCGATGCCATCGTCCTCTACGGCGATAAGTGAGCAACAGTTGATGCCGAATCCCGCCGCCCCGTTGCGTGTGCGTGTTTCCGTCGAGAACTGGGCTGGCAGCGACCCAACTTGTGACCTCGTGTTGTTGGAGCTGATTGTTGCCGGTTAGCAATGCAGACTTTCTGTGCAAGTGCGTGTCGTTTTGTTGAGCATGCCCCCATTCTGTGCTGGACAAAAACAAAAAATTTTATATTTTCGAATGTATAACGCGCGCGCAGGCATCAACGAAGAATCACTCGACACGGTTCGCTCGGATGTGACAAACTATCTGATGAGTTACGGCGGAAGCCCGGAAGAAATGCAAAAATGTGCGAAGATCGTCAAAGTCTCAATCTATTATCAAGAATGTGAGTCTTCGTGTGCTTTTATCACATTCAAAAATACAACGAAATAATATGTACATATGTACAGGAGGTACCGCACTGTTACTTTTCGACGCGCGCACACTGAAAAACCACATTTTGCAGACATCCGCAGAATCAGCGTGATGGCAGCAGCGAAGTGGAAAGACTATGTCGATCGGGGATACATTGAAAACGGCCTCGTCGTCTATCTGTATCTCAGGCGTCACGTCGTCGCTCGCTACCGACCCGACGCGGTGTCACCTCGACCGGCCGCACCGCCTGATTTTGACGCAGATACAGACGACGTACTGAACGACGACACGACTCAAACGGACAAATGAAATTGCGAGCCAAGAAGATGTATCAAAGAAAAAAAATGTATCGAAAAAGCTTCTGTACAATAACAAAGCATTGATTTGACAGAGTTTTTTGGCATTTTCACAGGCCTTAACCAATGCCCTGGTTGGAATTGGACTGACACACATCTCAAAGAACGTCATGAAACTATACTGTCACTATGTGCGAATTCAAATGCTCAACATTGCCATGCTGCCACACCAATCGATCAGCTACGCGATATTCCCAGCCGAGATCTACAACGTGCGTCACATCTGTTTGATTCCGATCGAGCAGCTCGGCCTGGTGGGGAAAGTTGGGCAGAAGAGACTGAACAACCTCAAGCACTATAAAACGTTTCCAACGCTGGCGCCGGGCGCATATGTGAGTCAAAACATTTTTACTGTTTTTCGCAGTCTTTTCGTGTAAATAGTTTCTCGCATGGTTGCAGGACACGCTGGTGTTTTATCCGGGCATGGCCAAGGGAGTCGATTTCACCAATGTGCTGCCCGCTCGCGACTACTTCGATGGCTTGCCACGCGACCCCGAGCCGGAAATTATCACTGATGCAGACATCATCGAGGCCATCCAGGTGCTAGTGTTCGTTTGCGAAGCTCATCATTAATTGGCGGCATGATAACCTGATTTCGTCTTGCTATTCAGAGTCTGCTGCAAGATTCAACTATCGATATAGACACATGGTCGATGCCATCGTCCTCGATACATTGAAAACGGCCTCGTCGTCTATCTGTATCTCAGGCGTCACGTCGTCGCTCGCTACCGACCCGACGCGGTGTCACCTCGACCGCCCGCACCGCCTGATTTTGGAACGAATGAAATTGCGAGCCAAGAAGATGTATCAAGAAGAAAGTGTACAACATGAAATATTTTGTGAACCACTCATGCGTTTCAGACCTTTCGGACGTGACAATATAACCATATTTTAGTATGATTTCTCCGCGCACCACGAACCACTGAATGATTAAGAGGAAAGGGACGGCCACTTCAGAGCTCATCGTTTGGGAAGACTACCTTCGTTCGCACCACGCCACACGCACGTGTATAAACCGAATAGATAGTGCACAGCGGCTGTGAGCGCTAAGGTGAATAAATACATGAAATTACTCTGATTATTTCCGAATACTGATTTAGTGGCTTTATGCCAATATCCGATATATGTCAATTTAAGTCATTTCTGGACAAATAAAGAGTATTGTGCGCTCAATGTTGAGATCACTTCGTCTTCAATTAAAGCCAACCTTCGATCTCGCTTTACGCCGATCTAATACATCCAAATCGTGTTTCCACCGTTTTCGGAATTTCCGGCCTGACATGCTGAAAATGAAATCACCGCAAACGGCTGATGTGCGTGCTGCTGCATCGGCATTTTCTGCAAAATGTGTCGCTTTTAGCATTATAGTGCTTCTAAAAATTATCAAAGATTGGTCGAAGCAAAGATTGATCGCAAGTCAACAGGTATGGCCGCACTTATAACTACTGAAAGTTTGGTACATGTGTATTTTGACCTCACCACTTTTCCGTGCACACCATTATCGTAAAACTGATGCCATGGTGCGATTCCCAATTCTTTTCTGCCCAGGGGACCTGTTTGGTTTATTCGAGTTCTAATGCTTCACAAGACCCTAAACGCTCATGCACCAAGTCGTATGCTCCCGCACCGAAGTCACCACGATGCAAGGCTTGTGAAAGCGTGATGGAAGCAGCAATTCATGTGTGTTGTGCGTTATTTGACAGCAACGGTTGACTTGTGTTGCTTGTTGGCAGCCGTAAACCTGGCAAGATTGGTAAACGCACATTATGCGGGTGTGTTTTGACGGCACAGATGCATATGACGCGTGTTGGCGTTGCCGTTTCGACAAAAAGTCCAATACCGCGCTTGCGTGGGTCTCGTCAGTTAGAGTGACAGCCAGGGCTGGGCCCAGAAAGCACCGGACTAAATAGTCTGCGTGAAACCTCACGCGCCTCAATCGCAAACAGCGTACGGACTTGAGGGCAGCAGTAAGGCCGAACTGACAATGCAGGGGATTAGTGTGTTAGCGGATTAGCGGGCCTGCTTTCTATGCACGCTTTTGCATTCACAAAGGAAATTTGAAAAAGCGAATTTGCGGGTCTGCTCATTTGCACCACCTAATCCGATAACCCGCTAATCTGCTAATCCGCAAAACGCGTTTGTCTTCACGATGCGCGCTGTTTGAGTTTCATTTACTAAGGTAATCACCATTCGTTTCATTCATTCGTTTCTTCGCTATTCAATGCAATACAAAAACTTAGAAGTTTCAAATGCCGATATGTAGCAAAAATTGTACTGAACACTGATTAATTTCAAGTTAAAACCCATTTGCAGCATTCTTGTGCGCATTGTGGTGGCAGGGGTCCATTATATCCAGAAAATAGTAACTGTGGAAGCACACGCGTACACGCATAACTAGAACAGAGACTAGTTTTGCGAAAGATCGCGGACTAGCTGAACAAATAAGCTGACGACGACTAGGTTGCGCATATTCAACTTCACAAATGCAATCACATCACGAATATTTAGTAAAGAGATCGGATAAATGCTAAAATGATGGCCGTAAGTGGCAGCGCAACTGCAGTCGACGAACGCGTTGTTCCCTTATCCACACAAAGCTCACTTGAACGCAATGTCACCTGAAGATAGTCAAAATGTTGCAGTTTTTAGTTTATTTGCAATCACGTCAACACTCTGATGGCAGTCGACTTGGTGATTTTAGGTATAATAGCCCAAAATCAAATCAATTTTGGTTCAAAACTGGTGCTGTCACCAAACCCTGAACTAGCACGGCGATTCACACCTACAGTAGAATATACTTTCCTTCTATATGATAAAAATTTGCGCACTGAATTCACCTTTCTGTGCCCGATGGGTTGAGTTGGTCGATAGTTGTGCACCCCCTTCGTGCCATGACTGTCTTTCAGGTCACGGAATTTCTCCAGCTGCAATTGCATAGGCATAATGCTTGATTCCCTCGCGAATTATTATATTTGGGTTCGAAAGTGCGCACCCTCTATTCCTATGAAAGATCAAAGGAAGCGCGTACACTGACGTTTGCCTGGTGAGTTGACTTGGTTGAAAAATCACCGAACACCACAAGCTCAATAAAAGCTCTCTGCCGCCAATTTGTTGATGAAAGACATTTTTCCCTTTATTTTTCAGTCACACCTTCAGCCACGGTCGACACGTGACGCATTACCTGTTTCTTGGTAATCGGTACCGGATTAGCGAGCACCGTCCACAACACGGCTTCGGCACAGCCGGGGGTGGTCAGTGAGCCGTTGTATCGATAGAACGCACTGTGGTCGGTGGGTAATAGGTCGTGTAGACGAAGATGCAGTTTGTTGTTTAGGGGCACCGTCGCACCTGGAAAGGTGGAAGGATAGTAGGGCACGGTCTACCTTGGTGCACTGTGAATACCTCGTATTCAGCAATATCACAAAACCTGTGTTTCTCCAAATTTGGGGCCCTTTGTTCACCGGACGCGGACTATGTCTCTGCGTCCAAAGATTAATCTGATGTCTGTCAAGTTCTGTTCCGGGCATTTGTATTTTCTAAATGAGTTAGAGCACCAGCAACAAAGTTTTTGACCAGCGCAAAATTTGCTCTTTACCTATATGTACATATGTACGTACATGTAGTATGTACATATGCCTACGTACAGTGCAGAGACATTTTGATCAGTCCAACTTTGCTCGAAATCAAATCGAAGAGAAAACCACACCAACCCGCTTCCTGTACATCCTCCAAAACATCAGCGATGTCAGTGATCGATGTTTTTTCCGTATCGTCTTGCAGTTTGAAGAACACACCCAAGACCGCCAGACCATCCCGTTCTGTGGTGGGCGCTTTGCTGCCTGCCTTGCCGTGCACGAGGTGCATCTATATATGTAAAATTGACGTTTCATAAACTTGACAAAATTTTGTCGCCTTCTAATGTATAGGTAAACTACACCAACATGAGCTCGATTTAGCAGCTGGCAGAATGGTGAAACATTCTGACGTGGCTGCTGATTTGGGAAATGCTACACGTTGAAGAATACAAAGTGGAGCATCATGATTTGCTCTTTCTATTCGTATTGAATACACACCACCTTCGAAATCGGGCTCGTGTTGGTGTAGTTTGCCTTTATGTATTTTGGCTGATGATCTATAAAGTACGTATACATTGTACACCCGTCCAGAATGTGGTCCAGCCCTGTCAGCGAGCACAAAATGCCGGAATACGGTTCACATAAAGGCAAGAGCAACAACCTCTCAAAAATTACAATATTGGGATGGGACTGAACTGTCGGTTACACCGAGTGAAGTTTTAACCATGTCCCGCTGACCTCCAAAGGATAATGAAATCCATTAACAGTGTGCTCCGATCCTGTGTAGTCGTCTTTGCCCCAATGAAAGTGCAACTGCATGAACGTGTACTCGTATGGCAAGCCACCACTTCGCATCGAAGCACGGAACTTGGAGTCGGCATTCGGGGATAGGACCACTTAAAAATGCGGGATTTTGAATTGGAATTGGAATTCAAAGTTGAATTGAATTTTGAATGTTGTTTTCGGCAGCAACCCATCATTCCAACAATTTACGGCCATGTATAGGATCTATGTATGAGGCCAGTCTGGTTATGTGTTCGCGCATGACCCACACTCCTGACCCTGAGAACTGAAGACTCCGGCAATTGTCGATGAAGCGGAATTCGTATACTGTAATCACTTGCAAACTCGTTGTTTACTGAGATGTCGTTCAGTTTTGGCGCCAGTCCGGTCTCTTTACTATTATTACCTAACAACCAACCCTGGGCAAACAAGGCGATTCACTCTACCAATCTATGCTACTAAAACAGGAAGACGTACATACAGTTCCGGGTGCAATATTCTAGGCTGAAAGTTGAAGTCGCGTGCACGCGCGTGCACGCGACTTGCTAAAACATAGGGAGCGCACGCCAGCGCACGCGCAAAACCTCGCGTGCACGCGCGTGCACGCGACTTCAACTTTCAGCCTAGAATTGCACCCGGTACTGTATGTATGTATGTGTGTATGTATGTATGTGTGTATGTAATGTGTGTGGCCCCTCCCTCGGACGGGTCAATTTTCACGGGTAGCTTTGGGTATGCTAACGGGTCTTCGGGGGGGGGGGGGGGCACGGCGGCACGGGCGCGGCGCTGTAGCCGGGCCGTAGGCACGGGTCCCGACTAGTATTTGGCTAATGTGGATCTTAAATACGTAAGGTGTCACGATCTCGCACCCGCCTACGAAAGGTCAGAGAACAGCACACAAAAATAAGACAAGCACATGGGACTAGCTGATGTTTCACAGACCTGCGTGCCCGTTGTTCGTCAATGTGAAGTTGTGCATGACCCTGTTGTATCCATGCAGCCTCAAAGTGTCCATGTCACGATCGAGGACACAAGCCAGTGGATTGAGATCTATGGGTGACTGCTCCACGCCGCTCTGGCATATGCCCTCCCAGTGTTTCGGACCTGAGTTTGAGCGAAAAATTTTTCAAACGGCCATTTCTGCATCATTTTGTTCCCTGAGAATGTTGCAAACAAAGCGAATGTAGTCTTTTTTATCCAGAAAATTGACTGAGAGTTCAAGCGAAAAACGAACAACAGGTTCACCATCACTGGCCCCATATCCCCAATGTGTTTTCTGATGTTCTTTCTCCGGTGCTCCGATGCAGAGATTAGTGGCTAGGAGAATTAGAAAAATCAATTGTGGCAACTTTACCATGTTCATTATCACAAATATTATTTACTTTAATTGAGATGAAACTTGCTGAAATGAAATTATGTACATCCTCACACAGAATAAGAAAAGAGTGTAAGAATCAAGCTGCCACACGAAAAACACAGCAG
>JASAMV010009205.1:0-56607 GCA_030248065.1 Rhynchonema sp. JSB1_4
AAAACGTACCGATACAGTCGTAATTTCGGACTAGGTGGAAAAACACTCACAGTAGAGAACGTCTGTGAAAGCAAGTTGTCGTATCTGCTGGCGTTTGCCAAAAGAACCAACAGATTTGAAAGGTGCACCTCTGAAATCTTAGCCATACATACCGTCAAACCAGATCTTCTCCAAATTTCCCTGTTACCACCGTGAAGCGAAAATGCTCCCAGTTCAACTTTGTAGGTTGAATGAAACATAAGCGGCGAAACATAAGCGGTTGCTATCGCTTTTGATAGCAAAGTGCACTGGGTGCTGACTTGCGGACGCGTTTTGCACAAAATATGATAGATCAATAACGGTACGGCGTTAGATCTGTAGATGCAGTTTCGGCCCATAATGCCCGACTGCCATGGCGCCCTGGCGGTCACCACTGCCGCGTTCGGCATTGGCAAAGCTCAGGGCGCCGGTCCATTCTGGCACTACTCCATCTACAGATCTAACGCAATGCGTGCCCACACGGCTAAATAGTCTCGTTAATGATCTATCATCTTTTATGCAAAGCACGTCCACAAGACAGCACCCAGTGCACTTGAATCTGAGCGGGCCTAATTTTTGGACCAAGAATACTTAGACACAAAGTTGTGGCCATTCCACGTGTTCAACTTGTAAATGCGGACTTCAATTCAGTCAAAAAGTTGACTGAATTGAAGTGCCGCAATTACAGTATACGTGCTTTTGTCCCGCACATTATCCTTGGCCTAGGGGGAGTGACTCTTCAAACACCCTGTATGTTGTGGTCGGGCTCAGGAAACGTACAAATACAAGCTCTAAAGTTTTGAGCAGTTCGTTAGGTAAACATTTACCAAAGCGCCAAGCACGTGCTTGAACTGGTGTTTGGTCCCCACTTTAGCCAGCACTCCGCGTTTGAGATTTTTTTTTGTGCTGAGTTCGCTCAAGTGACATCGATCTTTTTGCTGTTGCCATGTCAGACTATGCCTTGAAACAAGATTATGAACAAAGAAAAAGAATCAGAAACCAAGTCCGTGACCCAATTCTGTCGTTGAGGGGGTTGGAGGGGGTTATCCCTGGTGTGGGATATGGGAATTCGCCCGGGGTGTGGGAATCTTTTCACCTTTGGAACAAGTACCCCCGAAGAAATGACTCTTTGACCTCGATTGGCTGCACAATGATCATATATAAGAATTCATCAAATCAACCCTGACTTTCACGTTCAGTCATTCTTAACCACTGTGCTATTTGTGATTCGCACAAAACATTTTCATCTGAAATTAATCCAGCAGAGCACCCACGTTGCTGCGGGTCTAAAACATTTCACTGACTGCATTCTTTGTGTGTGATCGCGCAACGCAACATCATTGGCCCGCCACCAGCCTGCTTTGCGATGCAGGAAAAAATTTGACCAATTCTTGTTAGGGCTCCACCACCGAAACCCGAAACCCGAAACATAAATTTTTTCTATGTCCATGTTTCGGGTTTTGAAAAAAAAAAACCAAAAACCCGAAACACGAAGCATGATAATGGAAAATGTTTCGACTGACTGTATAAATTGTGCACGTCAGCTACAAGTGGCAAGACCGAAACATTTTCGATTATCATTCTTTGTGTTTCGGGTTTCGGGTCTTTTTCTCAAAACCCGAAACCCGAAACATGGACATAGAAAAAATTTATGTTTCGGGTTTCGGGTCCATCTGGTGGAGCCCTAAAGTCATTGTGCGACCAATACTAGAATTGAGCATTTTCGCCCAAAAATGTGAGAAATCACTTGCTCAAGTAGGGATGTGCTGTGCTGGCCTGGTTGCTTTTTTGATGACACGTACTGTATACACAGAAATTTACCAATCTTTTCGGTTTTAGCCAAAAACTTTATTTGAGCTCAAAATCTAATGGCCGCACGTCACACGTGATGAGAGGGAAATTGCACGGGCTAACTGATTATGTTGAAAAAATGTGAAGGAAAGCCGCGAAAAATGGTCACCTTATACCTAATATGATGGTAGCAAATGCCATCAACCCATGCGAAATCGGTTGAGTCGTAGTGCTGACTGAGGCATTCGGCCTTCAATTCCGATTCGCTCACTCCGAACACACCGTAGACGAGAAGCGAGAACAGAAACGCGAGCACGAAGAACATGTTTATGGAAATGGCAAGCAAAGAGACCGTGCAGTTCCTGCAGCGAAGTCTACGTTGAAAGTACCGTAACGGATGCCAGATAGCTGACTGGCCACGTGGTAACATGAATTGTGTGGCTGCAAAACTGTGGTGGCCGGGCGATTGGACAAGGCCGGTTTGAGCCAGACCACCTTGAGCAAGAAAGAAAGAGCAGTCCTTAAATGGTGTGTCTAACGTCTCCTAACCCCATGTTTTGTTGGGTGGAATTGAAAGATGTCTTCGAAAGGCCGCCGTGTGCAGAAAACCGCGACTTCTAACTTGCTAAATCGCGAAATCTTGAGGGTTACTTTTCGAATTAAATCAATTTCCGGACACAAAATTCAGACTGAGCAGACAAGAAAAGTTACGAAGCGAAACACACACAAACCAGCTTCTGTGGGTTAAATGAAACATTCATTGTGTCCACAGTCAGGCCAGCAGCCAGAGCGTTGTGTGTTGAGCGTTTACGTGCATTGTATAGGCGGCTGAGCCGCGCTTAAAGCGGGAAACCGTATATCTCATGCTTGCTTTTTTACGACGCAGTTAGACTGTTTATGTCCAACGGTCACAAAAACAACGATCAAACGAGATAAACCACGTTAAAACTGTCAGAATTTATCTTTGAAAAGTTGCTTTCAGGAACAAACGCGAGCTTGTGCCGACTTACGCTCACCCTTTTGATCATGAAAGGCAGTGAGACTGAGACAAGAACCAGCTCGCTGACAGATGAAACCTTTGTGAAACATTTCACACGTGGCTGTTGGTTGACGAGCTGGTTGGATTCCCTACTAGATGTTCTGCCGTTGCCTGATCAAAAGGGGGAGCGTAAGTCGGCACAAGCTCGAGTTTGTTCCCGAAAGCAAATTTTTAAAAATTAATTCTCACAATTTAAACGCATTTCATTTTGTTTGAACGATGTTTTTGTGATCACTCATCGTATATAGTCACATTTTATTGCGAAAGGCCGGATTCTGAGAGCATGCGATATCCGGTTGCCCGGTTTAAACGTGCAATGTTTCAGCAGAAAAACGCCAAACGTGAGTAGCGCGCACTCAAAAGCGCCTGGAGTTTTGTGTCCGGAAATTGATTCAATTCGAAAAGTAACCCTCAATATTTCGCGATTTAGCTAGCTAGAAGACGCGGTTTTTTGCACACGGCGGCCTGTCGAGGTCATCTTTCGATTGCACCCAATAAAACATGGGTTAAGAGACGTTAGACACACCCTTTAAGAGCACAACTTTTATTTGTTCCAGTGAGTTAGGCTCAGGCTGATTTCGGTGTCAGGCTTCGGCTTACACTTAGGCTTAGTTTTGGGTTTGGGCTTGGGTTTGGCCTAAGATTTAATCATTTTTATGTTCTGCTTTTTTTGAACTCTGTTTTCTTGCTCTAGGTGGTATTGCTCAAACATAGCTTTGCTCAATTGTCCGTGCGCCAAACTGTCTACTGATCAAAAAATATTTCGGTATGAGCCGTTGATACTGGAAGTAAGCATTGCAAAGAGTATGGTTTTCGGGGGGGCGGAATTTTCAAACGGAACCAACAAATATATTGAAATCTACGATCACCAAAAGCAGAGCTTCAGAGACTGTTTCAGTTGCCTGGGTTAATTTACCAGTGTATTCAAGGGTGTACCTATTTTTTTGTAGTCCCTTACGGATCGTTGAAAGAAACCTGGACGGGTCCGCTCTCTCGCATGCAAATTATATATTTTCTATTTATGTGATTCTTTTATAAGCTCTGACCAAACAAGGTCTTCTCCCCTGCGCTGTCCGCTGTGAAGTATAGCTTCCGTTATAGCGCGCACACACGTAGACCGGACTAAGGGCAGGGGTCGAAAAAGCTGGAAATATTTGAAATTTGAACCACCACCGTTCCCCTGCTGTGTACATGTACGCACCGCCAGGTTCATGGGCCAGAGTGAGTAATCGAACCCTTTTTCCTTCGTCAGTTTCCTCATAATTTAACCGTTCTTATAGTATTTGCACTTGTTCTCGTATCGTTTGTGTTGCTGTCCCATCCAAGCACACCGCTATTATTATACGTGCTTTGTGCGCACCAGGTTATGAAAATACTGAATTACTGTTACAATACTGAATTGAAGATAAAATTCCACGAACTTTGCTGTGGTGCATGTTGTTGCTGCGCTTTGTTTGCGCAACAAGTGAGACATCAGAAAAGTGAAATACCAGTAAATGGGGTTTGTGGAGTCATTTGAAATGCCTAAGCGGCGAACCTCAAACACTGTTGCGCGGTATTGTCGTCCTTTGAATTCCTCGCTCTCAAGCGGATAATCAATGAATCTTTCATCTTCAAACATGAGCTTTACGCCCGCTCGCGTGAGACTGAACCCAGAACTGGTGCAGTTTCCTATGACTTGGGTCAGCTGGGTACGCTGTGCAGAAACGGTCTGACATTTTGTTATCAATTAATGGAAACTTTCAAATGGAGTAGCGTCGGCTTTATTTGGGACGGCAGGCAGAGTTTTGAGATTTGCTGTGGTGGATAACAGCTGCTGCTGCACCGGAAACCAACCACTTGCACCTTCGATATATTGGACGACCGACATTGCCGAATGCATAGCAGTCACGCGTCGATGTCCATCTGCCACCGTATATCTTGGAGTTTAGTTTCGTACCGCCATGAACGATCATAGGCGAGGTATATTTTAATGAAATTTTAAGATAAATCTTTGCTGTAAAAATAGAAAGTCAATGGCTTCATTTTTACAAACGGTTAAACAATTGCGGCCCTGAAGTCAGCGTTGAAAGTTTGCAAACCGCAAGTCAGCGGCCTAATGTCGTCTTCGTTCATCTCTCCGCTAAGGCCGCTCTCTGACAAAAGCAAAAAGTTCACAACACACTTTTTGTTTTTTGCTTTTGTCAGAGAGCAAAAGCAAAAAGTTGACTTTTTGCTTTTTGCTTTTGTCAGAGAGCAAAAAAGCAAAAAGCAAAAAGTCGTGCAGCGCGCACAAGCAGCAAACATTAGCGTGTTCCAGACCTGTGTTAATTTTTGATTTTCGGGGTTGTGCAGCCTGGTTTTGGGCGTAAAAAGTCATGATGACTTTTTGCTTTTTTTTCAAGTTTTTGCTTTTTGCTTTTGCTCTCTGACGAAAGCAATAAGCAAAAAGCGAAAAGTCAACTTTTTGCTTTTGCTCTCTGACAAAAGCAAAAAGCAAAAAGCGAAAAGTGTGTGGTAAACTTTTTGCTTTTTGCTTTTTGCTTTTGTCAGAGAGCGGCCTTACTGCTGGGCCCTTCAGAACTTTATGTAGATTCTCTCAATGTTTCAGTGTAAGGCGACTGGACGGTTGGCTTATACCAATTAATTCATGTGGGCACGTTACTGTATAGGAATGGGTGGTTCGATCAAGCGACCTAAACTCTCTGGAAATATAGATTCCAGGTATCGAGACAAGATTATGCTCATTCGCGTCATATGGATGAAAATTTTTGGTAGGAGCACAGCGTTTTGTGAAAATCCGTTGTTGACATCGATTCACTCAAAAAATGATTTTTCGGCCATTTTTGTCTCTCCCGTCCTCACTATTTTGGTCACGGTTTAATAATTGTTTCTGAGTCCAGATTGACAATGTTGCTGGCTGACAGCAGAATACCAGTGATGGTCCACACAGCACCAAAAGTAGTGGACATGGGTCATGCACGTTCTGGTGCTACGCACGAATGCGCGAACAAGTTGCAGCTTTTGGTCCTTTGATCAGAGTGACAGGTGGAATAGGGAACGCCTGGGCGTGAACGTGCTGCAGCTCTAGATGTGAACATGATGCAGCCAGACAGCAACTGGTGGTTATACCGTAACACAACAAACACATCAGCACATGAGTATAAACAAGTAAAAGTGAGGTGATATACATACGATAATCCGAACGGATTATGTTTGCAGTGGACACCAGGGGAGAAGCACGCCAACTGCACACTTTTGTGACTTGAGCACACAACATCTTTATTTGTGTTTGGTGTTCTTGATGTTTACTTGTGTTTTCTTTGCTTTATTCTCAGATATAGTACATCATTTTGTCCAAATGCCTGATTTCGGACCTCCACGAATCGGCAAGTCCCGGCACAACAAGGACGTAATTGAATGGACACTCCGTCCCTCATAGACACCCGTCCATGGTCGTGTTCGTATTCTCGTCGGCTACATCACACCTATCAGATCCAAATGTCGTCCATTGCTGCGCGAGGGGTCACCAAAGCACGTCATCATGTCTACATCCGCGTTGATCGTGGTCTCATGCTCGAAATGCGTGCATTCGAAGTGAGTGATTCAATAGACCCATAATGTACATGACACAAACAAAACAACAAGACAATATGTTGATGCTTCACTATTCTCTTTAGCAGCGCTACAGGGCAATCCACAACGATGGCGGCGGCCAAATGGACGGGCGCGAATTCACAACGTATCTGTCACGTTGTGCGTACTTACTGGGTCAAAATAACAAATAAGGCGATTGTACTGTACATACTGTATGTTTGATATTATTATTCAGATGTTCTATACATAGCAATCATTTGATAAAGATTTCTATTCAGCTGGTGCAAGGTGCATAAGGTGTGTGTTTACATGTTTTCACATGCAGGATGCTTTACATATTGTACACTTATGTGTGATTTGTTTTATCTTTCATTTTATAATCTGTACATGTACAATCTTTCATTTTGGTTCTATCTGCGTTATGCTTCTGGTGTTATTCTGTTATTCTGTTTGATCATGTTTGAATATTATTGCTGTGAATAAAAGCACCTGATATCACATCAAACATCCCTCAAAAGACACAAAATACAGAGCACACCCTGGCTGCAGGTTGTTCGCATCAAGAGAGGCGGTGCGGGTTGCAGCACGCACCCCACGAGTGCTCAAGTCTGATGATGCGATAAAGTGGCGGTTTTTGGTGTTTGCCAATTTGGACGGAAATTTACTGTGTAACTAAGCCCTAGACACATGATTTGTAGCTTATCGATCGGCTTGACTACTGCGCTGATTTTTCAAAATTTTTAAGCGTACACAGTTTTGGAGCAAGCACTGAAAAATTGGCTAATCTGCTAAGAATGTGTTTTGTGCGGTAATTTAGATCTTTTTTTCTTATTATGTAGGTATTCTGGGGGTAACTCCTGATCTTACATTAATTTCTCGAGAACGCGTGAATTTTAACGGTGAAAATTGAATATTCCACGTCTAAGTCCAAATTTTGGTATTTGACCTTCCCAAGCAACCAGACTGATCGAGGTAAAACATTTTGGTACTTTGGCACTTATAAATTAGGGTCTAAATTGCTAAAAGCCCAAATTTCAGCGCATAAAGTTTAGAAACAAGTATTATACGCTCTCATCATAATTCATGTACTATAGTTCATATCAAAATGCTTGCAATCGTAAGTTGGCCACCTTCGAAACAGATTGGCCGAGTTTTCGTTTTTTTGCGTTCAAGCGTTCCCCCGCCACTTGATCATTGATTGGGGTAGTCGTGTTTTCTGGTTACATTTTACCTACATATAATGCGTAGCATGCCAGTTTTTGTAAATTTGCATTATTTGCTCTACCACTGCGTATTGGTCCACCAATTTTTGGTTTTTTATCTCCGAAGCGGTGTATGCTCACAAAATTCTAAAAAATAAGCGCAACAGCTAAGCCGATCATTAAGCTACAACTCATGTGTTTAGTCACATGAGCAGTAAATTTCGCTCTAAATTGGGTGAAACCAAAATCCGCTGCATTATGGGAGTCAACCTGCTCATGATGCTGCAAGCAACATTATTAATATTCTGCTGTTAGCTAGCAACATTGACATTTCAGTCTCAGAAAAAAATTAATAAACCATTATTAAAAACTCGGACGTGAGAGCCAAAAAAAAGACAGAAATAAATTGTTTTTGCCTGAATCAGGGTCAAAAACTGACTTTCACAGAGCAATATGTTGTGACCAAACATTTTCCTCTAAATTACGCGTCGACTAAGCCTAATATTTAGATCGCTGGACGCTTCATATTCCCGTGCAGTGACGGATCCTCTGGGGATTAATCATCAATCACGATTTATCAATCAAACCATCCTTCCCTCAACCAGTCAATCAATCACTGAGTTGAATAATGTCTTCTTCAGAGGTTGACTCCCATACCGGTTTAAAAGTCCAACCACAAAACGAAAAAGGGCATAGACTTTCACATCAGAACATTGGCAAGCATACATGTCTCAAGCGGAGAATGAATTGCCTCTAAAATGATTTCAAATCAGCTAACAATGAAATTGTTTGCGTTTTCCATTGCTCTGTGTCTTAACGACATGTTAACTAGTTGAGTCATTTTGATCGTTCGTGTTTTTACCTTCGAGACGTCAGCGGAAATTGGTTAGGCCGCATTCACAATGCAGCGGATTAGCGGGTTAGCGGATTAGCGGATTAGCGGGTTGCGGATTAGCGGGCCCGCTTTTCGCGCACGCTTTTGCATTCACAATGGAAATTGAAAAAGCGGATTAGCGGGTCAGCTAATTCGAGACCCGCTAATCCGCTAACCCGCTAATCCGCTAATCCGCAAAAAGTGTTTGCGCTCACAATGCACGTTGTCCGAGTTTAGGTGAAAAAGTAGATTTAATTCAAAATTTTGTTGTTTGTGCCTTTCTTTGTTCAACAAATGGCAAATTACACACATCAAATCAATCAAATGTTGTTATTCTAAATGTTTCATTGGATTGCAGCACTTACAACCAATAAACAGAAATATAGGAACACCGATCACGAAAATAGCACGAATAACACATAGGCGTATATTACAGTGGTCAACTCAAGTGGTCGAATCACTTTGTCAACTTACATTGTAGATTCGTCAACTCACCCCGAATGCCATGCATTATTTCTCGCGTTTATTTGGGACTGCTGTGAGTTGACTAAGTGATTTGACCACTTGAGTTGACCATTGTAATATTAGCCAAACTTCGACCACATGCGCCTCAGGCAGGACCAGGGTTGGGTAAAAAAAAGTAAAAATTTTTTTATAAAAAAAATTTTTTTTTTTTTAAAAAAGTTCGCCACTTTTTCGGTTTTTAAAAATTAGAAAAGTAAGTTAATTTTTTTTTTATTATTTCACAACTTTTTTTATTATTTTCCCCTTTTTTACTGTGAAATGCATGTTTTTATGCATGTTTTTGCTTGTTGTTTCTCAAAAAATCGCCTGCGGCGCTTGTATTTCGCATCGGTTCAATGCCATTACAACGTTAGACAGTCCGTGGCTCTACTAAACTATCTAAGCAGCCGTCATTATGTGCGCATTCAGTTCTTCCAGCAAGTCAAACCTGCTTGAAGTCTTAAATTATCGTTCCAAAACTGCGGGTTATGCTGCTGTTTTCATGTAACTTTGCTTAAAAATTTACCATTTACATAACATTTACCTTTCCCGTGACACGCCTTCACTTTTTATACTGCAATCTTACATATGTAGGTACATATGGTGGACAGACTATCCCCAGCGCAAATTGTCACGTTATCTGGCTCATCGTAAAAAATCTCACCTCGCTACTGCCCGTTTGTGAACACAACTGGTCGGTGTCAACTATTCTGATATTCTCAAGTACAATCAAATATACTTCCAAAAAATTTCGGCAATTTTTCACATTGAGAACCGAAATTTTTGTGGTCCGGAATAAAAAAAAAGTAAATCTTAAAAAAATTTTTTTTAAAATTCAAAAAAATTAAAAAAAAAGTTCGATAATAAAAAATTTTTTTAATCCAACGCTGGGCAGGACGCTGTGTTTTTATGCACGAACAAACCTTCGCGTGTGTGATATCATAAGCACTGCACTGTCTAGTTTAGCTCAACACAGACTTGCAGTTTACATGAGCAATGGGGCTCACACCATTGCCCCGAACTACCGACCCCTGTCGCCTATTCGGGTTGTTTCTACTTTTGTATTGCCGCGTTTCACTGTTTTGTAATGGTTTCAAGCCGCCCTTGTCGGCCATCTTTGTTTAGACAAATTCAAACTTCCCGCTCAACAATTACTCTTTATTGTAACATATACACATAGGGCTCTTATTGTATGCATAAGCTAGGTTTACCATGCCAACCAATCATATTATACAAGTGCAATATTTCAACCAATCAGCGTTTAGTATACTCTTGTCTGGTATTAATTCTCTGTGTGCGGTGACTACTTAAACTCTGTTCTTACCATACAAATGCGAACTTCTCTCTTCTCTTTACCTGAATCTTCGTGTGATTTACGTCCGATCGGATAATAAAACGACGAAACATTATTCGATAAACCAACCGGGGGCTAGCACGCGTGGCTCAATACTACCAATACTAACCTCCCTTCGAGTTGGAACGGTCGTCGATTGCCATTCAGGGCCCGGAGTCATCTTCGGTCGGCCCGTATTGGAGCGAGGCCGCGGCAGGCAGACTTCGGGTGCACTTCGTCGATGATGCACCATGCACCAAGCTTGGATCAGGACGCTGAGTCAAGTTGCACACTTTCCAAGGGACAGGACGCTGACCCAAACCATAGGAAACATATGGGTCCCCCGGGATCAGCTGGCGAGGCTGCATTAGCAGATGAGCCAACCCAAGAGGAGGAACTTAGGGACGTGGACGCGGATCAATCTGCAACTGGGGTTGGGATTGGGGTCGCGGACAACGATAGGAACGATATGCAGAACGGAGGTCGGCAGAAGGTACACTTTGAGTTACCTACGGCACCGTCCTCGATAGGTTCAGATGATGACGACTCGGGTAGCATCCGGTTGCTTCCTGATCCTGATGATTCTATAGATTATAAGAATACGTCTGATAGGTTACAACAGCTGCTAAGCCAGTCAGAGGAATCCTACTCATGGGCGGAGTTGGTGGAGCAACAACTCTCCAAAACCCCAGTCGTGGAGGATAAGCCCAGCGAAGACGGATACGAGGCAGGCGATGAAGCCCAGGTGGAACTCGCCCAGGAGGGACAGATATGTACTAAAGGGACGGTTCAGAGGGGGCTGGTGGCCTTGCCCACGGTGACTGAAACGGTAGAGATGTCAGGATTGGATGATATAGAACATGCTATGCTAAATAGGGACGAAAGCACGGCCGAGGCGACTGCCATCGACCGTGGCGAGTCATTCATAGGTGCAGAACAGCAGGCCCAAAGAGGTTCCACACCAATTATGATTGGATATGATGTCGTGACTGACGATGAAATGAAGGCACACCCCTTGTGCAACTATGGGTCCGTGGGAGAGACCGTAGGATTGTTGGCTGAAGCCGTCGCTATTCGACAGGATCTCGAATCCGGGTCGACCAGCGTCGGATTCACCAACGGGAAGTTGGCTAAGGAGACAGGGGAACACTCGGCGAGCCCGGTGTTCACTATTGAGGCAGAGATACGCGATCCCTTCGGTGGGGTGCCTAAGGAACAGAGACACCAGCCTGTCCGTTCGAATACGGCACCACCAGTGATTGCGTCCTCGGATGATCCATGTGACATACAGGAGGTATCTATGCATTCGATGACTGAGGTTGCGGTAACGGCAGACGCCAGGGAGGGAGCTGGGCTGCCTACCTCAGCCCAAGCTCCCACGATATGTAAGGTACTTAGGAAGGGCATGGATGACACCGCTGAAAAGGATATGATTGTTCATGATAACAAGAGTGATGTTTCACTGCACGAGGTACGGTCGAATACCCGCCCGGTCTGTGAAAGTGACATGGATAATACGAATCGGAATTATAAGAATAGTTCAGTTCCGAACCCCAGTGATGGTGAGACACCATCGGGCGAAACTGAGGAGATAAGAACGAATGAAAGAGAAAGTCGTGTCAGTAGCCCTAATCGGGATACTGCACGAAAAGAGGTGACAGCACCGCTCAGGGTGCTGAGTTCTGATGATTCGTCGTCAGCAGGCCTGACGAGCCCAAGTAGGTATCATGGTACGACAGGATACAAGATATGTACAAGTGATGTTTCACAAAAGATCACATTGGAGAAGAAGTATATGTTGCCAAAGTCAATAGTATGGGGAAGTACGGCCTCTTCCAAGGCGTACTCGTCGATTCGGTTCGAGGCCTTGACCAACGTCATGGTGCGTGGTATCAGGGATTCCGATTTCGTGCCTGAATTGAAAGGGAAAGCTAAGAAGAGGGCTGATTATGTGTGGAGGAAAGGGATTGACCCTCTGCTAGGTATCCCACGGAAGGAACTAGTACCTACAGGGGATGACGATGTCGAACTATGCTTGATGGCTAGGAACAATGTGTCACTGGCTGACCTGACGTGTGCCAGACTCTATAAGGAAGGACATGAGCTTAGTGCTCATCCCGAGGTTATGAAGCGAGCGCTTCGTGTGAATACGCTGGCGTATAGGTACCGATATAGGGTCCAGCTAAGTCAGGACAAGCCAGGTGTCTTCATTACCCCTGGGCAACTAGATCTGCCAGTGAGATTGAGGAATAAACGTCGACTTACGGGTTTCAATCCATCGTATCTCGATGGTATCGACACCAGAAGGCCTTATGAAGTAGACCCGGTCATGATTGCGAAATACGATCCTCGTCGGTCGACGCATGGATGCGTCAATGGCCTGGAATGGGGTAAAGTTAAGGTTTATTGGGTCAAGAGTAAGACGATACACAAATTAAGCAAATCATGGAAGGAAGGTCATAAGAAAGGAGGTTCTCAGATCCCAAATCCTGATCTGAGTGGAGGTCCAGACCATATGAAGCATTGCCTGAATTCTGTAAGTGCTGGCCGCGCCAAAATAACGAATCTTCTGGATTTTTTAAATAATGCGATGAAAGTAAATGTATTCAAATGTGCTATCATGCCACATAGCTAGTTTGTGATATCCGTCCACACAGTTACCGTAACCCACATTTTAAGTTTTTTCAGAAAAGGCACCGGACTGTGAGCATAAAAACTTCCTTTCTCGATCATGCGTGGACAGATTGTATTAAGTTAGGTCTCTAAACAGTGGGAATCGTCTGGCCTATTCTCACGTGTGCATAAGTGTCACGTTACACCTTCACACAAACGGTGAAGTGACGAAACGTTACGCGACCATTCGCCGGTTTGAGGGCAAATCGGGTCCCTTTGGCAAGTTCGAGGCTCCTAAGTATTTTTCTTATTTTTTTGGTGTGGATGATCGTCAAAGTGTCTGGTGTGTTAGAAACAGCCGAAAAATTTTTGGGCCCGCACTTTAGTTCAAGTTCAAGTTCAAGTTTTTTATTGCATCAGAAGCAACATGGTAACGTCAACAACACGCATAAGCTGGACAGTAACGACGAGACCATAAATAATTACAAGTGTTTAGTGGGCCAGTGGATAGTTACGGATCGAGAGATGTAGATGATGATAAGGAGCAAAAAACACAGAAAACACAGAAACACAGCATGATCGGTCAATTACATTTCACACACGGACGGAATAAATTTCACTGGCAGCAATCGCAATTTGTACAACAATTCAACAATCAAGCTTTGCGAACGAATGACTCCTTTGAATGTGCCCATTCGCAGGAAAACAGCAAAATCAGGTAAAGCATTGTAAAGATGGGACATGATAACAATAGCACTGGTAGCGAGAATATGAGTTTTAGCACGTGGGATACAAATGGCACGAGAATGATTAAGACGAGAACTGGAGCGAGAATTGGAATCAGAAATGAACGAAATAGAGTCAACAGGAGCAGCACGAATACCAAGAACATAAGAATGCATCAATCTCAGACGACGTTTCATGACAGTGACACCCACATAATCAACACCAAACATTGAACACAACTGCGAATATGACACAGACCGATCATAATTGCCAGAGAACATGCGAATAATGGATTTTTGTGTTCTTTCCAACAAATTACGTGAATAGTCATGAATAGGATAGGTCACCTCACACGAATAGTACATGACAGAGCAAATCAAGGTTTGATACAGATAACGCATGACAGACACAGGTAGATCATTACGAAAGGTACGGTACAATGAACCAGCAATTTTCTTCACTTTCACAGACGTGGCAGTAGTATGCAGACCAAAATCAAACTTGGAATCAATAACAGCACCCAGATATTTGTTTGCATCGACAACATCAATCGGACATTCATCAATCACAATAGCAGGGACAGCGGGACATGAACTTGAGCGAGCAAATTGTTGAAGTTTTGTTTTGGTAGAATTAATGGAGAGAAGTTTGTGTTTGGAGAAGTGCTCGACAATCAAGTTCACATCCTCTTGCAAATGCTTTTCACAGTCAGGTGTACACATGAAGTGAATCAGTACCAGATCATCAGCATAGAGAATAATACGAGAACATGGAGAGAAATGCAGTTTTGCAACAGAGTTGACGTATGCGATAAACAATAACGGTCCTAATACACTGCCCTGCGGCACACCAGAGAGAACAGACAAGAAATCAGAACACACACCATTTACATCCACACATTGGGTTCGATCAGACAAATAGGATTGAATCAACAACAATAAATCGGGTGGAACATTGAAATCGTCTTGTAACACACGCAATAATAGATTGTGAGGAACGGTATCGAAAGCCTTTCGAACATCAAAATACACAGCAACAACAGAATTTGAAACATCAAGAGCACGAGTGACTGTAGTATTGAAATGCAACAGGGCCTCAGTTGTAGACCGACCTCCACGAAAACCGAACTGCGTTTCTGAGAGTTTGGGGGCAATGAACCCGTTCAGGATGTTTCGAACGTGCTTCTCAGCGATTTTTGAGCACAGCGGTAATTTGGAGATGGGGCGGAAGTCCGATGGGATTTGAGGGGTCTTGACTTTCGGCACGGCAGTGGCAACGGCCCGTTTCCAACCCGACGGCCACGTGTGTTCGTCTATCGATCGATTGATGAGCACAGCGAGAGCCGGAGCGATCACGTGGGCACAGTTCTTGAGCATTTCGCCGGTGATGCCATCGATGCCACTGGCCTTGCGAGGGTCGGCTGTGATGATACTGTAAAGCACGTGTGAAACATCAGTGTACCATTCGGGTGGCACGGGACCGGTTGAGTTCAGAACCAGTGCCTCAACGTCATTGACGTTCCATACACTGGAGAAATGTGTTGATAACAGTGCAGCCAAACCAGCACTGTCAGCAACGCACTCCCCATCAGTGTTGGCCAGAGACACTTGTTCTGTGCTGCTCCGTCCCGTGTACTTATTCAGCTTTTGCCAGTAGTCAGACAGATGAGCTATTTTACCAAACGTTTTGATGGCATAGTCACGTCTGGCTGCCCTGTTGGCCTGCCTTGACTGCTCACGCAAAACAAAGTACTTTTCATACGTTCCTTTGTCACCGGTCTGTTTCCACTTCCTGTGCAGATCGCTCTTCTTCCGACTGAGCCGCTTGACCTTCGGCGTCACCCACGGCTGGTCATTCTGTGGTCTTGGGCGAGCGGATCGGACAGGAATGGCATTCGTAGCAGCACCAACGATCGTTTGACTGATTGCGTTCCAGGCCTGATTCACGTCTACTGCATCAACAACCTGTTTTACCAGGTTGTAGGCGATGAGCAAACTGTTCATCAAGTCCCAGTCGGCCTTCTTGTACTGCCAGACACGGCGCCGCGGAGCGTCGGATGGAGACTGGGTGCTGGAAATATCGAATGTTACTGATGTCATGTGATGGTAGTTTTCGATTGGTGCAAGGAGTTCGTATTGTACCGCCAGATGGTCAGGCACAAATGTAACATCAATTAATCGACCCTTGTGAGTCGGTTCAGTGATGACCTGGGCGAGATTGTATTGATTGAGAGTATTTTCCAGGTTTTTGAACTCAGCTGGCACCAAAGCACACATGTTTACATCACCCGAAACAATAATGTTGTCAATCTTTCCTGTTTGTGTCACCAAAGCCAATACCGTACTGAGTCCATCGACAAACGTGGCGTTGTTGCACGACGGCGGCTTGTACACAGTGATCACACAGCACTTGACCCCGGCAATCGTGTAGGCGACGGGCAGAATTTCTAGATTATCAGGAATTTTGACAGGCATCATGTATGGGTTGTGACTGTTCTTAATGTAAACCCCGACACCACCACCGTGCTGAGTTCGGTTCCTCGCGAAGAATCGATAATTTGGGATCTTGAAATCGTCACATGATTGATCGTCCAACTTGGTTTCTTGGACGCACAGCACATCGGGTCGGGGCTCGGACGTTGCACAATGCACGATCAATTCATCAAATTTGTGTTTAGTTGCTAAACCATTCACATTCACAGATTGCACACACACAGAATACATAATGGACATGAACATGTAACACAGACACAGCATACACAACGCAAGAACACGCAACATGCTATTGGGTGAGATGGGGGGCCGCCACAGCACAGAAAACCGGGGGGGGGGGGGGGGTGGGAAAACGGGGGGTAATGCAAAAAATTTGACAGGGGTTGGGAAGGCTAAAATGTTTGCGAAAAAAGCTGGGAAAAAGCTCACAATCACGATAAAACTACTTAAAAACCAAACAGAACTGACCTGCACACGATCGGCGAAAACGGCATTGAAAAAGGTGTGGAGATGGCCGAGAAATAACAAATTGAAAAATTTGTATGGAGATGAGGCGAGGAAAAGTTTGATTGGGATTACCGAATTTTATAGAGCAGGAATGGAAACAAGCTAAGCACGAAAAGTTTGGGAAGAATATACAAGGAGCCTGGCAGAAAAAATGAGCAAAAATGAACCAGAAACAAGCGAGAACGACAACAGAGAAGGTTGGAACGAGCCGAGCGTGCACGCTTACTTGCAAAAAGGCAAGCGCACAGCACGGCGCAAGAAGAGAATAACTCCCGCTTTCTTTCCAAGCATTTTCCAAGTCTCAGCGTTTTTTGTTGCGCTGATGTTATGGGGTTATTGTTTTTTATCTTTGCGTATTTTTTCTTAAAATCATACTTGTGTGTGATAAAATTCAATAAAATCGTTTGTAGTTTAATTGTTCTGTCCATCTTCTCTCAGCCAGTTGTTGTCATAACAAGTCCAGTTATGTATACAGGAAACAAGAATTTTTTTCTAGATGTGTCCAGCGCTAATTGCTTTGTTTTCAGGTTTTCAGTTATACCCGTTTTACGAACGCATGATGTTGTTCACGCTCAAAGGCGTTTATATGATCTATCACTAGTTAGCTACTTGCCAGTTCATCTCTTTACATTTTTTCTCAAACAAAAGAAAGAGTTCCTGTATTCACTTACCTCAGTTTTTATCTTCGCGACGCTTCACGACAAGTTTTGGAGTCAAAAGGCGCCTGAGGCGGAGGCGTGTTTTTACGGCTCATTGCTAGTCTCTTTTTTGTTTCAGCTTTAGCTGGGATATGTCGATCAGAATACATCAAGATTAAATTAATCGGGTGACGCCGTTAAGTTGATCGTCACAGGAACAAAATAATTTTGCCAGCGCATTTTTATTGCAATCAGACCTCGTCTCTGGCCAGAAACATTCAGAAAATAGTCGTTTTTATATGAAAACAAAGTAACTTTCTTGTCATTTCACTCGTCGCTTCACTCTACCTCACACCAAGAAATTCTTTCTTTTCATATAGAACTTTTTCATTTTCAGCCAGAGTGCGCACCTGATTTCAATATCACTGGTCCAATTTTTTGTTCTTCCCCGATTCATCCTTTCTCTCCTTCCGCCGTCGGCTTATCTTGGCGCTTTGATCTCCTCCTAACCAACTTGCAACGTCGCCCCCCCCCCCTTTAATATCTTTCTCTTTCTTTCATTTTCAAGTCGCCACATTATTCTTCAGTCACTTCAAAAAAGTCGTCTCCTCCAGGATGGTCCTTTTTTCCATACCCCCCCCACAACCCCCCCGAATCAACCCATCCACCAACAATTCCCACCAACCCACAACCAATATCAATTGGGTTCCCGGTATTGGGTCTGGTATTGAGTTAGTATTGGGTATATAGGGTACTGGGTGTTTGGTTGGTGTTGGGTATAGGATTGGGTTGCTATTGGGTATTGGGTATTGGCTTGGTATTTGGTTTTGGGTATTGAGTATTGGTTGTTGGCTAGGGTGGGCTAATTAACGGCCGTTAACCTCCGTATACCTTGGTTGGGAACCGACGATCGCGGTTTTGCGTTGCGGGGTTAGTCATATGTCTATCGGAAGGACAGTTCGATAGGATGAGAGCCCGCGGAAATTTTTTTTCGAAATTCTCAAGTGAAACATCACCAGGCTGGATTTAGTGGTTTTTCCCTATACCTTGTGTGTTAAAAACGGGGGTTCTGGCGTGGTGACGTGTGATTGGTTTTTAATGATGTTTTGAATGTTTTGGAGTGGGAGTCCAGCCGTTACAAAACGCTAAAAATTTCAGCTCGATCCACCCAGTAGAAAGGTGTTTTTCAGCCACCCGAAAATTTGTGTGTCCGGCGGCCACATAAAGTGGGACAGATGACAACCGCGCAAAGGATCCTGAATCAGGCCGGGCAAGTCGTATATCGTTCGATTCGTCTAGTCGTGGTGGCGTCGGCGAAAAATGTACAAAAAAATAATATCTCTTCTATCGCGAGAAAACGGCCGGTGATGTTTCACTTAGTTTTTGGTGGTTAGTCGCACAACTAGTGTTTTTGTGAGCATTATTCTGACCGTGTGTGACTTGTTTTGGTTGATATTTTGATTGGTTTGGAGAGCCTGTCTGCGGTAGAAAAAAGATTGGTCCACCCTGTAAAAACGGGTTTTTGGGTCACCCAAAAAGTGGTAAAATTTGTGTTCGAGTCCAGGTTTGCGAGGTTGGCGCGGTTTAATGTAATTTGCGTTGAGCGATGTTCGATTGTTTTTTCAGAGTCCGTCTGGAGGTAAAAAAAACCATGAAAATTTCAGATCGGTCCACCTTGTAAAAACCGGTTTTTGGGTCACCCAAAAAGTGGTAAAATTTGTGTTCGAGTTCAGGTTTGCGATGTTGGCGCGGTTTAATGTGGTTCGAGTTGAGCAATGTTTTTACTGTTTTTCAGAGTCCGTCTGGAGGTCAAAGAAGTGTGAAAAGTTCAGATCGGTCCACCCTGTAAAAACCGGTTTTTGGGTCACCCAAAAAGCGGTGAAATTTGTGTTCGAGTCTGCGGTCTTAATTGTACGACTATTTTCTGATGCTCGTCGCACAATTAGGCAGTGCGGGTATTATGGTAATGGCTGTGTGACTCGGTAGCCCGTGAGATGTTAGTCGTGCGACTAGGTTATAGTGTAGTTTAGTTGTGCGACCAGTATCAAGTTGCGGTCTTAATTGTACGAATGTTAGTCGTGCGACAAGGTTATAGTGTAGTTTAGTTGTGCGACCAGTATCAAGTTGCGGTCTTAATTATGCTCGTCGCACACTTAGGCAGTGCGGGTTATATGGTAATGGCTGTGTGACTCGGTAGTGCGTGTGATGTTAGTCGTGCGACTAGGTTATAGTGTAGTTTAGTTGTGCGACCAGTATCAAGTTGCGGTCTTAATTGTACGAATGTTAGTCGTGCGACTAGGCTATAGTGTAGTTTAGTTGTGCGACCAGTATCAAGTTGCGGTCTTAATTGTGCGACTATTTTCTGATGCTCGTCGCACAATTAGGCAGTGCGGGTATTATGGTAATGGCTGTGTGACTCGGTAGTCCGTGTGATGTTAGTCGTGCGACTAGGTTATAGTGTAGTTTAGTTGTGCGACCAGTATCAAGTTGCGGTCTTAATTGTAAATGCTCTATTAGCGTGCTATTATGGTAATGGTGTTACTCTACGTTAATGTTAGTCGTGCGACTAGGTTATAGTGTAGTTTAGTTGTGCGACCAGTATCAAGTTGCGGTCTTAATTATGCTCGTCGCACAATGGGTCACCCAAAAAGTGGTAAAATTTGTGTTCGAGTTCAGGTTTGCGAGGTTGGCGCGGTTTAACGTGGTTTGTGTTGAGTGGTGTTTTGATTGTTTTTGTGAGTCCGTCTGGAGGTTAATGAAGTGTGGAAATTTCAGATCAGTCCACCTTGTAAAATCCGGTTTTTGGGTCACCCAAAAAGTGGTAAAATTTGTGTTCGAGTTCAGGTTTGCGAGGTTGGCACGGCTTAATGTGGTTTGCGTTGAGCGATGTTTTGATTGTTTTTGAGAGTACGTCTGCAGGTCAAAGAAGTGTGAAACTTTCAGATCGGTCCACCGTGTAAAAACGGGTTTTTGGGTCACCCAAAAACGGTGGAATTTGGGTGCGATTCAGGATTCAGTTGATTTTGTGTGATAGTTTGATTGTTTTCGAATAAGTGTGCGGCGGCTGTGTTGGACTGAGCGTGGCTGGTTTGCAGCTTGACAGTTTTGATTTTGAGAGTTTGAGAGCTACGTGAGAGTCACGTTAAAACTGAAAGTATGCTTATAATGGATCGTTTCACATGTGTTAATTTGAATTCCCGAGCGTAGGTCGGACTTAAAAGCATGTGTGGTCGTTGTAAGCGATTTCGTGAAAGGTGCGTGAATTGATATAAGCGATTTCGTGCATATAAGCGCATGATTTCAACTCCCGCGCACCCATTTCTTTGCGCGACACTAATCTCTTAGCTGATTGGTTGTGATAAGCTTTGTTAATCCCCCGTGGGAAAGTTGCGCGTGGGAAAGTTGCGCGTGTGAAAGTTTATTATTATGTGTGATTTTTCTCACGCTTGATCATGCTGTGCATTCTTGTTTGTTTTATTTGGTGCGGGTTTCGTAAAGTTATGGCTTTCTGATTGAAGCCGAGTCTTTTTATGAAATTAAGAAGACAAATCATGGATAATTTCTATTTTGCCAAGTGCTATCGACGGCGACGCAGCGAGCCGACGGAGATCGCTTTTGCCCGTTAGTTGGAGGAGTAGCCTGTCCAGCCTGCGTTTTGTGATGTTAGTTGAGGGACTATCCTTTTTGTGACGCCAGCCAGTACTTCTAATGTTGTATTGTGTACAGTCAATCAACAGCCTGTCCAATCTGTGTTTTAGGACGTTAATTGTCGGACTAGCCTGTGCATTTCGTGCCGTTAGTTGTTGGACTAACCAATCCAGCCTGTGCGTTTTGTGTTTAGAGATATTAGTCATGTCTTGTATTGACACTCAAGGGCATCGACGGCGACGCAACGCGTCGACGGAGATCGCCCTTGCCCGTCAGTCTTGCCCGTTGGTCGGGGGACCAGCCTGTATATTTTTTGACGTTAATTGTCGGACTAGCCTGTGCATTTCGTGCCGTTAGTTGGTGGACTAACCAATCCAGGCTGTGTGTTTAGTGATTAGGCATATTAGTCACGTCATGTGTTGAAACTCAAGGGCATCGACGGCGACGCAACGCGTCGACGGAGATCGCCCTTGCCTGTCAGTCTTGCCCGTTGGTCGGGGGACCAGCCTGTATATTTTTTGACGTTAATTGTCGGACTAGCCTGTGCATTTCGTGCCGTTAGTTGGTGGACTAACCAATCCAGGCTGTGTGTTTAGTGATTAGGCATATTAGTCACGTCATGTGTTGAAACTCAAGGGCATCGACGGCGACGCAACGCGTCGACGGAGATCGCCCTTGCCTGTCAGTCTTGCTCGTTTGTCGGGGGACTAGCCTGTATATTTTATGACGTTTATTGTCGGACTAGCCTGTGCATTTCGTGCCGTTAGTTGTTGGACTAACCAATCCAGCCTGTGTGTTTTGTGTTTAGAGATATTAGTCATGTCTTGTATTGACACTCAAGGGCATCGACGGCGACGCAACGCGTCGACGGAGATCGCCCTTGCCTGTCAGTCTTGCTCGTTTGTCGGGGGACTAGCCTGTATATTTTATGACGTTTATTGTCGGACTAGCCTGTGCATTTCGTGCCGTTAGTTGTTGGACTAACCAATCCAGCCTGTGTGTTTTGTGTTTAGAGATATTAGTCATGTCTTGTATTGACACTCAAGGGCATCGACGGCGACGCAACGCGTCGACGGAGATCGCCCTTGCCCGTCAGTCTTGCCCGTTGGTCGGGGGACCAGCCTGTATATTTTTTGACGTTAATTGTCGGACTAGCCTGTGCATTTCGTGCCGTTAGTTGGTGCACTAACCAATCCAGGCTGTGTGTTTAGTGATTAGGCATACTTGCCACGTTATGTGTTGAAACTCAAGGGCATCGACGGCGACGCAACGCGTCGACGGAGATCGCCCTTGCCCGTCAGTCTTGCCCGTTCGTCGGGGGACTAGCCTGTATATTTTGTGACGTTAATTGTCGGACTAGCCTATGCATTTCGTGCCGTTAGTTGGTGGACTAACCTATCCAGCCTGTGTGTTTAGTGATCAGGCATATTAGTCACATCATGTGTTGACACTCAAGGGCATCGACGGCGACGCAACGCGTCGACGGAGATCGCCCTTGCCCGTTAGCTTTCTCGTTGGTCGGGGGACTAGACTGTATATTTCGTGACGTAATGTCGGACTAGGCTGTGCATGTGCGCAGGAAACCACCAGCCAAACAAGAGACCACACCCCCCCCCCCACTGGAGTGTAGGTCGTGAATTTAGTCGCACAACAGACGGCAAATTTTGTCATGCTTGGTCGCACAACTAAGAATGTACATTATCAATTTAGTCGTGCAACCGACAGAAAATGTCGCCACACTTCGTCGGACGATTGGTAACGTGTGCGGCAGAATCCAGTTCAACAACATACAACAATTCAGCTTCTTGATTTCGTTGCCTTTGATTACAGTACTGTGATGAACAATTATAGCTCAAGACAAAAAGTGGAAAGGATGTGGTTGTTGCATGTTGCAAAATGCACGCTTACGACGGCATCGCAACGCGATGACGGAGTACGCGTGACAACTTTGACGTGTTTGATGGCTGCCCCGCCCGCACTGGGTAGTTGTTGTTGGTTGACTACTGTTTCGCGTGTGCTGCTTCATTTGTGCTTTTGTTTATTATATTTATCTTGTGTACAGTAAAGCAACCCACGAGCCACGACGGCATCCATCGCGATGCCGGAGTGCGCGTTCCCATTTGATGTCTTCACAAGACTCGACAAAAGGGTCAAAACTAGGAAAAAAGTGCCGGAGGCAGCGCCGTATACCTTGGTTGTGGTGACCACACGTTGTCACTCTGTTTCTGATGATATAATGGGTCAAAACAAGCACCTTGTCCTCTATGCAGTATTTCCGTCAGTTTCTGATGATATAATGGATCAAAACAAGCACCCTGGCCTTCATACACTTTTTTTACACAGTTTCTGATGATACAATGGGTCAAAACAAGCCTGTTCGTTCACTTTGACGACAACCAAGGTATACGCCGCGCGCTCGCCGGGGAGTTACCACCATTGTTTGTGTCATCAACTGCGAGTTAAATGGGTCAGCCAATTTTGTTGCCGGTCACAAACACAGTTTTCGAAATGATCAGTGATGTACAAACTGAGTGTCCTAGTCGACCAACCAGTGTCACAGATTTTAGAACGCTATGGTTCATTTAAGTTGGCAGTCGTCTAACTTGTGTCATAAATTGCGGAACTTACAGTCGTGGTTCAACCGGTGATAATCTAGTTGTGCAACTAGCGTCACAAGTTGCTCAACCAAGTGATTCAACTAAGTTAGTGATAATATAGTCGTCCAACTAGTCTCTCAAACTGCGGACGTGGTGGTGCAACTTGTGATGATTGCATAAGTCGTCCATTGACGGCGCAATAGTCTTGTAGTAACAGTCGAACCTAGTGATGGTATCATAGTCGTTCGACCAGTGTTGCGTAGGCGATCGCCGATCTTGTTCATGGAGGTAATTTGTTTTCAGTTGTGAATTGTGGTCTAGGTATACTGGCAGGCGGAAAAAAAACCGGTTTTTTCCGGAAAAAAACCGAAAAAAACCGTTTTTTTCCGAGACCCGAATACTTTTCCATTTATTTTTCCGTGGGTCCCTTTTGATCGGAAAAATATCGGTGCTTTATTCCAATTTTTCCAAAAAATTGTAATGCAAAACTGATGAGTTTTTCGATTTCAGTGAAAAATTGGCTCGAGCACAAAAAATTAACCGGCCCAAAATGGGCCAAAAAGCGTGTAAACCTAGTGTTTTCGACTGACTTCAACACTCTTCAAGGGCACTCTCGTCACTTCGAACAAATTTTGCACTGAAATCGTTATATTTTTCAAAATTACGTTCTTAAGTACTGGAAAAGTGTTTGAAAAAAAACGGTTTTTTTTTCGGGAAAAACCGTTTTTTTCCACGAAAAATAAAAAACGGTTCTTTATGACAGTATAGCTCTAGGTTGGACTTTTCGTCAATTTTTGCATTGGATCTTTTCCTGACGTTACATCCTCACAAGTTTGTCGGTTGTGAAAGCTTGATTTTAGTTCCAAATACAAATGCATAAGGTTCCGTGGAAAGTTTAACTTGTGGTAACGCGGACCCATTTAACTCGCAGTTGATGACACAAACAATGGTGGTAACTCCCCGGCGAGCGCGCGGCGTATACCTTGGTTGTCGTCAAAGTGAACGAACAGGCTTGTTTTGACCCATTGTATCATCAGAAACTGTGTAAAAAAAGTGCATGAAGGCCAGGGTGCTTGTTTTGATCCATTATATCATCAGAAACTGACGGAAATACTGCATAGAGGACAAGGTGCTTGTTTTAACCCATTATATCATCAGAAACAGAGTGACAACGTGTGGTCACCACAACCAAGGTATACGGCGCTGCCTCCGGCACTTTTTTCCTAGTACCTGTGTAAACCCAATACCAATACCCAATACCAATACCAGACGTGAACCAATACCCAATACCAGAATTAGACCCATTACCAATACCAGAAACTGGTATTGGTATTGGTATTGGGTATTGGTATTGGTGCCCATGCCTAGGCTGGACTATGCGAACACTACGTATGGATGTATACCTGCCAGTGCCGGAAACAGCCTTTGGTTAAGGGAGGTGCCAATTCCAAAAAGTCATTTTTATCTAGTGCTTGTTCCATTTTTTGAGAAGTCATTTTTATCAAGTGCTTGTTTGGAATTTCGAGGTTTTTCACACAAATATTGGACAAAATGTGACAATGCGCGCGAAGCGCGCAAACATTTGGCACCTTTTGCGCGCGCGAAAGCCAAATTTCAATGAAAATTGGTGTGTCTGACGCGCGAAGCGCGCGATTTTTGGACTTTTGAAATGTATGAGAGTGAAAATCCTGCGATTTAGGTGGTCTTTTTTCCTTCTCCAAGTCTCCAAATTACATATACAGTATAGTTAATTAAATCTAAGTGGCCTAAGACCAGGCTTGACCGATCAGCAACCAGGCTTGATGTGAATGTTCTGTACGAGTGCCAAGCTAAGACTTACATATGTACCTACTCTGTATTCGATGAATAAAGCAAGGTAACGTAAAGCAAGGGTGAACAGTCAGCCAACTATGAACAATCAGGCAAAATCGAAAGCTGGCTGTCACATCAATCCACAAGCACCAGTGGTACAGTAACACCCAATATTAACACAATGTCTCACCGGTCCAACAAAGAACAAAGACACGTCTAGAACATGCAAATATTTCTTGTTTCCCATGTATACATAACTGGCACTTTGTTTATGACAATCAACTGGCTGCGAGAGCAAGATGCACAAAACAATCCAGAAAGCTACAAATTGCATTTTATTGAATTTTATCATTTATCGGACTTGAAGCTGCACTGACATTATCAGAAAAAATATCGCAAAGTTATTAAAAACAATAACCCCATGAGTACATTCCAGCGCACACCACAAAAACGCTGAGCACTCCTGCCTGTTTGGTGCGCATGCGTGTCGCGTGCGAAAATGCTTGGGTGCGTGAAAGAAAGCTCTGCTGTGAGTTACTAAAGTGCGGGCCCAAAAATTTTTCGGCTGTTTCTAACACACCAGACACTTTGACGATCATCCACACCAAAAAAATAAGAAAAATACTTAGGAGCCTCGAACTTGCCAAAGGGACCCGATTTGCCCTCAAACCGGCGAATGGTCGCGTAACGTTTCGTCACTTCACCGTTTGTGTGAAGGTGTAACGTGACACTTATGCACACGTGAGAATAGGCCACACGATTTCCACTGTTTAGAGACCTAACTTAATACAATCTGTCCACGCATGATCGAGAAAGGACAGGTTTTATGCTCACAGTCCGGTGCCTTTTCTGAAAAAACTTAAAATGTGGGTTACGGTAACTGTGTGGACGGATATCACAAACTAGCTATGTGGCATGATAGCACACTTGAATACATTTACTTTCATCGCATTATTTAAAAAATCCAGAAGATTCGTTATTTTGGCGCGGCCCAGCCTGTATTCCGCTTGTCCACTACAGGCGGTGCGTCATATGCTAGTTTTAGAGTTAGAGCCCTGCAATGTGCCCGGTAGTGTCTGTGGGTATTCTGCATATTTCAGTTATATGCACGGCGAGTTCTTATTCGATATGAACTCGACCGAGGTAGGCATCCGAAGGGAAGTGCAGACCTGCTTGCACGAGTCAAGCCATTGTATATACGCCCCGTTCGCCCCTTGCGAACTCAGGGAGTTCCGAGTGGGAACGGAATACGACGCCGCTAGGATGGGAAGGTATGCCGGTTATATGTGTGATGTGACGATCGATTCCGCTGAGGAGTGGACCGGTTCGGAGGATGAATGGCATGTCCCAGCCAACGAGGTAGGAGGTATTCCGAGACCAACTAAGAAACTCCAGCGCAAACAACAAGCGTGGAGAACGCATCGCATAGCCAAAGTTTATGATTCGTCTGGTTATGACGCCACCTCATTCGGTGGGAGAGAGACGGGCCAGCGCACGCGTCAACGCTGCATGAGTAATACGGAAGCTATGTGCTCTGAAGATGGGACGGCGGAACGGGCCGGAGCGTATGCCAAAAGTGGTGAACCGCTAGCCGCTAGGAAGTTAGGTGGGAACGACGGTAGCCAGGTTGTTCTTCAATCTGACTCCCCTAGTGACCAACATGCACATAACCACGTGGTGGGTAGTGTACACCAGGATCTATGTTTAGTGAAGAACCCAGAAGAGCAAACCATAATAAGTCATAATAAGATAGACCCTGATACGGATAAGTCCCCAACGGGCAATCCACCGATACACATCTCTACCCAACCACACCACCACCGCTTTACTCATGCTGCTAGGCAGGGTTGTTTCAAAAAAAAAGTGGTCAATTAAAAAAATTTTTTTAAAAAAAAAAAATTTTTTTTTTGAAACTCAGATTTTGCTTTTTTTTTAATAAAAAAAAGTCGCCCAAAATGGGCTAAAATGTCCAAAAATGGCCTTTTTCGAGGCAAAAAATTGGCACTTTTTTCTGTGGACGAGACAATTTTTCCAAAATCGCGCCTGCGGCGCCCTGTATTGTCCCCAAATCCGTACAGGGATGCGCGGGGCTGGTCTTTTATAGTGATGTGGCACCGATAATGTGCTACTACATGCTACTACACATATATATATGCAGGTCTGGTGCAAAACCGGGCGGCAAAGTCGATCTGACGCGCAAGATTTGGGCTGTAATCGATATTTTGATGGTCGTATATCAGATATACGGCATTAGATGCATTAAAATACGTTGTACGGCATGCTACAATACATCAGAGTAACATCGTTAGTGAACATCAACCTCAGACTGGTCGGAGACCATGGAATCTGCACAATACTACCGGGTGTCACCACACAAGTTCGGTCTGAGGCGAAAATTTTTCAATTTTTGAAAAATATGTTGTATCGATTTCATTTATCCTGAAACGTCGTTTGCAACACTTTTTCTAATAAAAAAATTTTTCGTCAAAAAAAAAATCAAAAAAAAAAATTTTTTTTTAAAAAAAAAGCTCGTTAATAAAAAAATTTTTTTTTCAACCCTGCTGCTAGGTTTATCACTCACTTTACAGCACGATCAATGCAGAGCTGCGAAGCGCAGCGGTTGCGTGCTGGCCTGCTGAATAATAGGGCGCGTGTACGACACCGCCCATGGACATTACTTTACATTATTTTTTCAGTTTTTTTGTTTTCATATGAAACCGTGTAAAAATAGTTGGCCGCTGTGAAAAAAAATGTGAATGAGTTGAATTGCATTCTCGCATTGATTGTTCAATGCAAGTTATTTCTTCACTGGCTGGCTTTACTTTCGCCACGATGCAAAGCCCGTCGGAAAAAACAGCAAGCACATTTTGCAATACAGCATTTTGCAACCATGTCGTGTAGAATCGAAACTGAACGCGATAATGATACCATACGTTGTAAAAAAATCTCTTTTCCAAACATCAAACTGCAACAAAAACGTTTCCAATGAACGCAGGTGGTTAAGCTGCTAATGTATACACTTTATTCATGCTCTGAAAATGTTTTGAAGGCAAATAATAAACTTCTGAACGTGCGCCTCCGCGCAAAGTCGATCTGACACGCAAGATTTGGGCTGTAATCGATATTTTGATGGTCGTATATCAGATATACGGTATTAGATGCATATTAAAATACGTTGTACGGCATGCTACAATACATTAGGGCGGACTTAGGTTGAACACGGAAACCGGAACACGGAAATAATTTACATACAAGCCAGTTTCATGGATTTCCGTGTCACGGAAATATTTCCGGTTTCCGTGTTCCGTGATTTTTTTATATTCACGGAACACGGAAATATTTCCGTGTCAGTAGTTGCTGTTTGCGTCAACACTCGGGCTTTTGACGTCAGCACGCTGGCTTTTGTCATCACCACCGCAAAAGCACCGTTTGCGTGCCTGAAGCATTTCCGTGTTCCGCGGCACGGAAATATTTCCGTGTTCCATGATTCTCAAAAATATTCACGGAACACGGAACACGGAAATATTTCCGTGTTCCGGTTTCCGTGTTCAACCTAAGTCCGCCCTTAGAGTAACATCGTTAGTCAACATCAACCTCAGACTGGTAGGATTCCATAGAATCTGCGCAATGCTACCGGGTGTCACCACACAAGTTGTGTGTGTCTCAGGCGAAAATTTTTCAATTTTTGAAAAATATGTTGCATTGATTTCATTTATCCTGAAACGTCGTTTGCAACACTTTTTCTAATAAAAAAAATTTTCGTCAAAAAAATCAAAAAAAAAATTTTTTTTAACAAAAAAAGCTCGTTAATAAAAAATTTTTTTTCAACCCTGAACCGGGTGCTATTGTGCAATAGCTCCTTAGCAAGTAAGTCTCCTTTTTTGGAGAAGGGTGGAATGCTCCGAAGCAGTCCCGTTCTGACTAGAGTTGAAATTGCTTTACATTTGACGCAGATCACTTATTATAATTGTTTGTTATGCCTGTATGTAATCTTTCATTTTACGATAGGCTTTGCCAATATCTGCATGTATTGTATTATATTATATCTTTGTTTGGTGTGGCCTTCAATGATGAATGGTTGAATTTTTGATGACGATGTTCCACCTTTATTGTCGTACTCTGCTTGAGTGCGTGTGTTCACTCTCGTCATTTCAGTTTCCCTCAATCATCACTTTTTATTCGAGCGACATGAAGCAACAATTTATACAAACGAATATTTGAGAATCTACGCAGCAGTTCTAAAAACAAAAGTAAATACACGTGAAAAACCGTTACATTTGTGAGCGTAGAACAGCGCAATTTGTAAATCAAATTTAATGATCATATTCTATTCTTAAGGCTTGGTATTTAAATGAAAACCACGCACCTCGTATCCTGCCTTTCCGGATTCCAACCCACAGACTTGAAGTGTGAACGAAGTAGTTGTTCACTTGAAGAATTCCACGCACCATGGTCATTCATCCATTGCCCATCCAGACATTTCACGGTCATGCTGCGGCCGCCAGATCGAAAGTGGTAACCTTTGTGGCCGACCAGAGTCATCTCGGTTCCTTTGAAGGGTCGGAAATTTTAGCTGAAGTGACTCGCGAGAGCGAGACGTGAATTTCCTTGCACATCCGCCCGATTCAGAATGCACATTGCGCAGCATTCTTCAACGGTACTGTGGCTGCATGGTAAGCGCGAGTGGGCGGAAATCGCATACACATAAATTCTGACGCGTGAGTCTTGTGAGCAGTATTAATTTCATCGGATGAAGCACCATAAGCAATTGCGCAACCTAATTGATTAAACCGTTGGTGAAAACTGCTTTCTGTAAAGTTCAGTTGTTCAGATCAACCTCCCAACCTTCTTTAACATATTTGTCCTCGCTTTGAACACGTGGCGCGAATTCCTGGCTAGTATGGCTCATTGGTTTGCGTTTGACACACGCTGAAATAACTGTAGACAAAGTCAGGCAAAAATCTCTGCTCACTGCTATGCAAATTCTAAGGTCCAGCAATGCGATTCTAAATCAGACTTTAGTTTTGTGAACAGCGGGTGATTGAATTTTAGGACCAACGGGACCCGGGATCAATACGCCGCTCAAGTCTGAAACGACTGTGGCATCGCATTGTGTGACTGTTCACTTATTTGATCCACATTCAGTTCGCGCTCGTTTTAGTGATTGACAAAAGCGCTCGAACCGGGTTTATTCTGTTAGATTCGAACGGTTTCATGGACCTTTGCTGGACTGCAAAGTCAAGGAGCGGGTATGTATCTGGTGCTACGGACCCCATGTCACCTTTGAGATGCTGTTCACATATGGCGTGATTTACATGGCGACTCGAAATATCGCTCACAGACGGGCCGGCAAAATTGCACTGGAAATGAGTGTAGTATTCCGAGCTCTGATTGTTGTCAGGTTCGCCTTCTTTCCACAAGCTGTAGTCGACGGGAGATCCGTCAGTTTGCCAGACGAACCTGAGTGTGTTTGGATAAAGTTGTTGCGATTGATAAAGACGCGAAACGCGCCTTTTTTGTATAGGAATATGTAAAAATCGTTCTTTAGGCGAAATAGTCTTCGATTGATGCTCATACTTGCTTCTATGGCTGCCCGGCTTGTTCCTTTCCTTATGCGGCACGTGTCCCCCGACGATGTAATGCAAGTCGCCAGTGCAAATGATGCCCTGCCAGGTGTGTGTGTAAATGATGAGTGTTATCGTGTGCACATTGTACATGCATAAAGGTTGAGGACTGTGGTCTACATGGCTGCCAGCAGAACGAAGGAATGTACCAGAGCACAAAAATCTCAAATTCACCAGAGCGCCAAGCACTTGCTTAAACTGTTGGAAGCTGTCCACCTTGGCCAACATTCCGTGTTTGAAGTTTTTCGTGCTGAGTTCGTCCGATTGGCATCTTTCTGAGTGCTCGTGCCACGTCAGTTCATCGCTGTTGGAATGGGATTAAAGGGTGGGTCGAACGTTCTTTGCTGCCTAACACCGTATGCACAGTGTGCACGTGGTCTGTCATATGAGCTACTGTATATCCCGCACATTGGCTTTCTCCAGAACCAAATGCACCACATGGCCATCTAGCCACAAAAAATACGGCTGTATGCGAAAATGGCAACTGGTTCGAGAACACGTCAGGGCTAGAAACATGGACTTTTTAGAAAGAATATTTCATATATTCAACGGCTGGCTATTCCTAAACCACACTGTTAACGGTGCTGAAGCTGAACCTTTAGATGTCGTAGTTAGCGCCAATGCTGCAAAAAATGAAAAGACCTAAAATGTGTTGGCTCACCGACTGTGAATATAGCAGATGTTATCGACCCATGCGAAAACGATTCCCTTGTGAAAACGATTGAGGCATTCGGCCTTCAATTCCGATTCGCTCACTCCGAACACGCCGTAGACGAGAAGCGAGAACAGAAACGCGAGCACCAGGAACATGTTTACGGAAATGGCAAGCAACGAGACCAGACAGTGTTTGCAGCGCAGTCGAGATCGAAAGTACCAGAATGGTTGCCAGATTGCTGATTCCCCGCGTGGCAGCCGGTCGTGTCTCGCTGCAAACTGTCTACTGACGACCGGCTGCTTCGGAACTAAGCGTCTGAGGCTGGGCATTTGCAGTACATTACTTTTGGTATAGGGCTAATTTAAAAAAAAGGAACCGAAATGCAGAAATGTTCATGTTGTAACCGTCACGTGAAAAGATTTGCACAAGAAACTGTCTCCATCCGTCTGGATTGATTCACAAATGTATTGAAGGTCCATTTTCGTGCTGCTTTATGGTTGCTGTGGGTAGTTCTGATTTCTCATGCATATGCAAATGCGATATTCCTATCGTTGAGATTCTTTTTCCAGAGCTCCGACAAAACATCAACCTAAGCTTTATGTTCTTTTACTCTGTCTGCTCGTGCGTGATCATTATGGTCGAACTTCAGATGTCGAAATGGACAAGCATTACTAGATATTGGTTGCACAATGACTATATAAGAATCCATCCAAAAATTTTCCTGAATGGTAAGGCACGTCTCGCTGCAGATCACAAGCGTTATATTTATATTTTTTCCAAAACATTTCTGGCGATATTACAGTGAAGCTGCTTGAACACAGTGAGCGTGATATCGGCAGAAATGTTTCGAAAAAAATATAAATAGACCGCTTGTGATCTGCAGCGAGACGTGCCTTACCATTCAGGAAAATTTTTGGATGGATTCTTATATAGTCATTGTGCGACCAATACACATGTAGTTTTCCAAATTCTATTTCACTTACCACAGAACACGAAATAAACTGGAATATTACCAATATTCTGTTTTTAGCAATATAGCAATAGCAGTTGCTGATAAAATGTGGAACCACGATAAATACGTGTAGTCCAACCATCAGCTCACAGGACCGCCATGAACTGTAGCTGGTCCTGCTTGATCCGATTCCACGTGTTACGAAATGTTACGAAAACAAAAGAAAGAGAATCAGCAAATCAAAACATACACCTGGTCTCTTTCCATTATTTTCGAAGCATTTCGAAATAGGGGCCGGAACATTGTTGGCATCTGGCCAAGCGAAGTTCAAAAAAGTCGCCTGGTGATCGGACTCCACAAAATAGCCATTACGTACACTTCCGCCGCAACCACGCAGGTTCTATGTTACTTTTCAAGTAACCCCATGATGATAAGTTGCAAAAAGCGCATTTTATAATGCTTTGTCAGAATAAGTATAGAGATATCGATCCGTATCCATTTTTCAAGAACGAAAATTTCTGCTGCTTTGCGCAGTGCGTCTCGCAGCCTGACCATCAAATCACAAACTCCTTGTGTAAAGCAAAAGTACACAATTTTTATCTGCCTGTACAAAAGCATACGAGAACCCACAGAAAAAGACGGTGAAAAACAGTCAGATGAATGAACGGCTACTGCAGAGCATCCGACCAAAAGTCAAACCAGCCAAACAGAGCTGCAGGTGATTGTGAAACCAGATCTAATATATCACGAAATGGTCGACAAAAATATTCTTCTTTTCGGCACGGGTGACCGCGAAAACATTTTAACTCATTTCAAGATTCGGTAACAAGTGCAAAATGTATCATATCATAAGCTGTCCTTGTTTATTTGTCCTCATTTCGCTCATACCATTTCATTTTACTCAGCGCGTCGTTTGCCGGGTTGACACAGTGTGTTGAGTTGATGCAATCTGCAGATTTTTCATGTGGATTGTGAACTTGTGGTTTGAGCGTTGTGAGCGTGAGCACACATTCCCCAGAATGCACAAGTCTGTGCCTGAGCGGTGATTGAGCTGTTCCGGTACTTTAGAAAAACCGTGTATTGCTTATGCTTTGCTGCACTCGTGCCATACGCACGTGTTATTTAGGACAAATAGACATGTGCAATGAATAACACGCATTGCATAGTGCAACCACTGCGCGCTGAGCTGCTCTTTGGTGTTACACGCATACTGTAGATGTACCATATAAAAACATTTTTGTTCGCAAGCAGGTTGGTATTGGTCGCACAATGACTTTATAAGAATATTGGTCAATTTTTTTTCCTGAATCGCAAGCAGGAAAGTGACGGGGCAGTGACGTTGCGTGTTGCGCGATCACACACAAAGCATGCAGTCACCAAAATGTTTCAGACCCACAGCAACGTGGGTGCTCTGCCCCATTACTTTCAGCTGAAAATGTTTTGTGAGAATCACAAATAGCACAGCGGTTAAGAGTGACTGAACCTGAAAATCAGGATTGATTTGATGAATTCTTATATGGTGATTGTGCGACTAATACCTGAGCGGTTCTTCTTAACTACGGTAACTGCTCAGGCACGAAGATGAGCATGCGGAGGATTGGGTAAGATCTGTGGGTGCTGCTTCATTTCTTGACGCCAGAGTGCCATGGCCACCACAACAGCTCTGCGCAAATTGCAAGACATCAGTCAAAACAATACTGATCATGATTCCAAACTTACGGTAGCCCATAACGCATTCGTGCTTCACATACACATCAGCCGTGGTTTCCACGCACGGTTGCCCCTTTTCTATTTTTTCATCTGTTTCGTGGAAGAGCAAGCTGTGGCACAGAGCGCGTTCATGTGTGTTGGCGACTTTTCGCGTCATCGAACGGAACCTCATGCGGTTGCCCAGCGACTGAAAGAAAGGCGATAACAGTCCAGTTGGACTCGACCTGAACCCGAAGTGTTCCAGTGGGCCTCAAAGGCCCCAAGTGAAGTGCGGCGAAGCATATTATTGCCGATGACTTTCCGCTTTTACAACAACCATTCATGTCAGTCAGCGCAAACGCACACGGTGTCCCCATTCATAGCATTTGTCGTACACTTTGCCGGGCACACAACTCCACTGCGACCAGTGGTTGAATCGACATGTGGGATGAACGATTGTGGATTTTGCGTTTTTGATCTCGTTTGCGTTTGACGACCAACTGCACATTCCATTCACGTTCAATATTGGCAAACATGAAAGAGGAGAAAACAAGCTGACCGTTCGAACGGGTCCACAAAGCCGACGGTTTCGCCTCCGTTGTATTCGATGCTCAACCATTCAATGCGTATGGCTGTGTATGTGAGCAAAGTGCGTTAGTTCGCTGGTGGATGTTTCACATTTGTGAAAAAATTATGATCACCAATAACCATGTTCTGGGTCGTTTGCGTACTGCGCCACTGTGATCTGCTGGAATGCCCCAAAGTCATGCTCCTTGCACCAATGGGTCATGTTCTCCCACTGAAACATAAGGTACACTGCTTAGTTAAGTTCGTTTATAAATGTTCACAACGGCCGTACTAACCATCACATAATGTCTGGTCTTGTCCACAAGTTTGTCGCCAAAAGTCATCGGAAGGGTAATATTAAAATTGTCAGCGCGGATCTAAAATTCGATAATGAACCCACATGAAGCCATAATCTTTTATTGTTGGCCTAAAAATACATCGTTGATCGCCAACCGTGGCGGGCCACGGATCTGGATTGAGCTCGATTATCAGCGTCAATCTGTCATCAGTTGGTTTTTTCTCCGATCGTTTGAACTTCCCGCGCAACGTGTAGCAAAACGGTCCGTCTTCTTTCTTCCCGACGTTAACTGAAACTTGCAGCGATTTTTTATCAGAAAAATTTTTGAACTAAAATCATTAGCCGTCGCCCTGAAATAAGACGAGTCCCAAATAGCCAACTCGGGCAATTTGGCGCCTGACACGATTCTTTGTGAAACATCGTGAATTCGTGTTTGCCGCCGAAGTGGGCTTGCCTGGACAACATTCGGTGACGTAGCTTGAACGGGCTGCAGACGAACAGGAAGGAACGTCGTTTCCACGGGCGTAATCGCATCAGATTTGAAATCCGTGCTTTTAAACCAAGTTAGCTACAGTGTTCTGTTATTGGACGGACCTGGAGTTACACCTCGGCTACTTTTTTTAAATGAAGAAAGAAATTCAATTGCGAAAGTACTCTAGAAAGCGAAAACCCTAAACGTGAACGAAATTGTATGAACGGTTCCCATAAACTCATATCGTCGGTATCAGTAAAATTAAGACCAAGCCCCAACAAAAGACCAACCCCCTTTTTGTGTGCAGCGTGTAGCTGGCAAACTATTCTAAACATTCACCAAAAATTTTGTCTCAAAACGCTATGTACATTGAGTTACAGCATGTTGAAAACACCTGCTAGTCCCCGTTGGGGGTTGGTCTAGTTTCTTATTTTTGAAAAAGAAAACCAAGTTGGTTGGCGGAGGAATTTTCGCGGACAAAAAAGACCAAGCCCCAAAGCACGCGACCCCAACACACACACACACACACAAGATTGCTTCAGCACATGATTGTTGCATAATACCCCAGCTGTGTGTGTGTGTGTTGTATTAGGGACTTTACGCTCTCTCGGTGAGTGCGTCGCTGCTGGCCCGATCGTTACGTTTATAATGTATCGTAAGGCGGCTTCGCTGTCGGCGTCTTTAGCACAGTGGCAAGCATATCTGACTGTGGTTGTGAGAGCCACGAGTTCGAAGCTTCTCACAGACAAGCTTTTTGATGTTTTTGTTTATGTTTTCAATGTGTAAATATCAATGATTTCAACAAACAGAAACCAATCGCTTCACACCCGACGTTTGCTTCAAAATACAATCAGAAAAACCCGGCCCAAAAAATCGGGCCGGATAGGACCGGGCTGACTTTTTCTGAATCCGGCCATGCCGGACCGAGGTAACCCGATTCCCACCTCTGTAACAAGCATTTTGAATGATAATGCTGCATTTAAGACGTTTTCATGAACCCCGTATGCGTATTGAATCATTTTCAAGCAGGCGAAAAATAAATGGCAGAGAAAATGGGGGTTGGACTATTTTTCGGTTTTCAACTGCTCCGCCAAGGGGCTTGGTCTATATTTATTTTTTTGTGAACTAAAACCAACCGACAAATAGCTTTGTTTTTGCTTGGATATGATGTTTCAAAGTCTACTTTTGTTTCTATGATGATCAGCAAGCTCCCTTACGTAGCCGTGCCAAACATCAGCCTACCGAACCAAACCGTGTTGGAAATGCGGTCAGGCCAACTTCAAACGCTTTTTTCTCGAAAAAGTGGTTGTGGGGGTTGGTCTTATTTTTACTGATACCGACGATATACAGTATACACAAGTTCGATACATCAATCGATTTATTGATGGCGCGATTGATTGGTTGCTTGTTGATAGATTTCATTTGATTCATCGGCTGACTGATAGACTTTAGGACTAATTGACCAACCTGTGTCCACATTCTGCCGAGCAATACCATCGCATCCAATTAGTGTGGACACTGTTTTGATAGGTCACAACCTTCGTGTATTCAGGGACCCATTCCCAGTGGTAACCCATGTCTTTGATGTGACAAAAGGCTTCATTTGGACTATCGCACTTGTAGCCGAGACCTCGAATCCAACTGAAACACGTTCGATCGTAGATGAGATTTCAAAGAAGAAGACAAATTATGTTTGTTTCGTGTTCACCTGTTCACGAAATATTCGTTGACCAGCTCGACTTTGCCGTCATCCACGAACTGCACTTCGACCTTGTAGAGAAACCACTGCAGATCTGAAAATCGGTTCATCTTGGTTTCTATAGGATCTGATCATCAATTGATAATTTGTTGCACTCATTGTACTTACGCTTGTTGTACTTATTGGCGTTACCGATTGATATAGACTTTACGCTGCCGATCGGATGGTTTTCGTAGCAGAACTAAAATTAGCCACTCACTCAAACAACCAGTTAATCAGTTAATCAATCAATCAATAATGCTGCCAATCGTTTAATCAACGCACCTCATACGCAGTCACGGATCGGCTTCCGAACATAATCGCCAGCGGGTCATTCAACGCAGCCGTCTTAATTCGATTTGCCGTGTTCACGCCGGTGTGCGTGATGTTGAGCGAAAAAGGTTCGCTGGTGCCGTTTGTGCCCGTCATTTGAATAACCGGACCGTATTCGTCTGAAATCGTCCTTTGCTCAGCTCATCAAGATCGGGTAAAGCTAATTCTGCAAGAACTACGGTTTTGACTGCAACCTCTGATTGCCCCAGGCCCATGATAAGGGTTGTGTGGCCAGAAGACCCCTTTTCGATCGCCCATGTCCGGCCCAATCCAACTTTGGTTTGCGTGCTGCGCTTGATCATCAGCCCCGTACAACAGGACTATGAATCCAAAACCTGACTTTTCACAACCGTTCAGGAACGTAGACTCGGCGTGAGCTATGTTGATACACACAAACAGCAAGAGCACCAGACTGAGAATGGGATGCATGACGATGAAGTGCAGTGGTCTGGGATAATTCAGCGCCTTGTCCTCGTTTTGGCTTGGTAAAAATATGATTTCTACGGGATGTGGGAAATTTATGAAAGCGTATTTTGAGCCGGCTTTGTTTAAACACTTACTATACCGATGGCTAACGACAAAAAAACAACGCAAATTGGTGAAACCCGCCGATGGTGACAGGGTCGCAAAGCAATGAGTTGAGAACGTTGTGACAAAACTTGGAGGTTTGACGCAAACTTTATATCTGATTAAACCTGTGCGAGAGTAGCTGAAAGGTGTTAATTAAGTGACAGCTGAGTATATAATCAACAGCCAGCAAGCACGAAAAAGATGATTATAAAACTTCTCATTTGCTAATCTGACCTGTAAATCACACATACAATCAATAGTCGATCTAGAACTTCAAAAAAATGGGTGCAAAAACAAAACTTGTTTATGTATCTAAACTTATTTCGTCGGTATCAGTAAAATTAAGACCAACCCCCACCAAAAGACCAACCCCCTTTTTGTGTGCAGCGTGTAGCTGGCAAACTATTCTAAACATTCACCAAAAATTTTGTCTCAAAACGCTATGTACATTGAGTTACAGCCTGTTGAAAACACCTGCTAGTTCCGGTTGGGGGTTGGTCTAGTTTCTTGTTTTTGAAAAAGAAAACCAAGTTGCTTGGCGGAGCAATTTTCGCGGACAAAAAAGACCAAGCCCCAAAGCACGCGACTCCAACACACACACACAAAAGATTGCTTCAGCACATGAGTTGTTGCATAATACCCCAGCTGTGTGTGTGTGTTGTATAGGGACTTTACGCTCTCTCGGTGAGTGCGTCGCTGCTGGCCCGATCATTACGTTTATAACGTATCGTAAGGCGGCTTGGCTGTCGGCGTCTTTAGCACAGTGGCAAGCATATCTGACTGTGGTTGTGAGAGCCACGAGATCGAAGCATCCCACAGACAAGCTTTTTGATGTTTTTGTTTATGTATGTTTTCAATGTGTAATCAATGATTTCAACAAACAGAAACAATCTTTTCACACCCGACGTTTGCTTCAAAATACAATCAGAAAAACCCGGCCCAAAAAATCGGGCCGGATAGGACCGGGCTGACTTTTTCTGAATCCGGTCATGCCGGACCGAGGTAACCCGGCCCGATTTCCACCCCTGTAACAAACGTTTTGAATGATAATGCTTCTTTTAAGACATTTTAATGAACCCCGTATTAAATCTTTTTCAAGCAGGTGAAAAATAAATGGCAGAGAAAATGGGGGTTGGGCTATTTTTCGGTTTTCAACTGCTCCGCCAAGGGGCTTGGTCTATATTTATTTTTTTGTCAACTAAAACCAACCGACAAATAGCTTTGTTTTTACTTGGATATGATGTTTCAAAGTCTACTTTTGTTTCTATGATGATCAGCATGCTCCCTTTCGTAGACATGCCAAACATCAGCCTACCGAAGCAAACCGTGTTGGAAATGCGGTCAGGCCAACTTCAAACGCTTTTTTCTCGAAAAAGTGGTTTGGGGGTTGGTCTTATTTTTACTGATACCGACGATTTGGAATTTTTCCCAGAAAAACCCACTGTGGCCTATATTTGGGGAACCTTGTCATTTTAAAATCTCAAACCGAAGGGACTTCTTTGGCATTCTCCTGCAATAATATGAGATTGGCAAAAGCGAGATTATTTGTTTTGAAATTGGCTCTCGCAAACTTGTAATGGCAGTGGTACAAATGGAAGAGTTGTTTAACTAACAACATTCAACTAGTTTTATTGTGAATGCGTCAGAAACAGCGCAGAAAACAATTCACCAAATGGGACACACAAAGGTGGTAGGTCGTACAATACTTAAACTTATTTTTCCTGAAAAACAAAAAAAGCGAGGAGGTAAAATCGAAGAACGCTTCATAAAAGCATCAACAACAGCTCCTATGCAAAAATAGTTCATCTTTTTCCCTTCAACCATTCGACTGTGACGGCGATGGCTGCGTCGGGGAATCGGACGCGATGGATTGAGATGTTGTCAGATCTGTTGAGCAAAAGTAGTCCGTCCACCAGCTCATGGCACTTTGTGTTGCTGCTGGCTGGTTTGTTCCCTTCCTCCACGTTATAATTAAAGAGAAATTGCCTGTGAGCGATTTTGCAAAAAAAACTGAAAAAATAATAATATGTGTCGAAAACGATTGAATTCGATCAAATTTAAAATTAAATTAAATTAAAATCTATAAAACACGTCGATTTCATAAAAATAGCAATTTAGGAGCAAAAATAATTTTTTTCTGAAACTCAATTTCTCTTTCATTAGAATGTGGAGGAAGGGAACAAACCAGCCAGCAGGAACACAAAGTGCCATATGAGCTGGTGGACGGACTATACTTCAATGTCCGGAAAAATCTAAATCTAAAATGAAAAACCATTTTTCTCGTTTTTCTCAGTCCTATCCCGCTTGAACTGTTCCTTGGTCTCAGACGATCTGGAAGGTTATCGCCAAACATGATCAAACTGTGACAAGCAATGAAACAGCCGAAGTGAGCAAACTTCGTAGTTGCGGCGTTTGAGGCCGCGATCGCGGACAGTTTTCTGCTGTCCCTCGGTTTCGGCGCTGCTTTGCCTTTCTGTATCTTTGCTTTCAATTTTTGGTCCCTCCTCCGATCGTATCCACGTTCGGTCAGAAATTCGGCCTCGCTCCGGGCGCTAATCTCGTGCACGCTGACGGACTTAAGGCAAAAAAAATAAACATAAAAAGGGTGCTGTGGTTTAAAACAGTGGGGGCATCGTCAAAAGATTGTCTTACGCTGTCAAACGTCACATTTCCAGTGTCCTGATCGGGCTGGTACTGAATTGGGGCATTTGGACCAAGAGCGTGTTTGGACGGAACCTGAAGCGTGTCTTGTATTACACACCACCTCTTTTAAGACTTTATTGGTAATGGGCAAACCTTCAAGCTGGCCACAAATTTTTGATCGGGTGTTGTTTTTGGATGTCGCTTGTATCCGTCTTGTGGCAGCACATCATCCGCCTGACGTTCGCCTCTGGGACCACGAAGCGCCTGCTTCTGTAAAGTAATTCATTCACATGCAATAAAAGTAGCAATAAAAGTCATTAATGTGTTTTTGATAATAAGATACGTACATATTTTGTTACAGCTTAAAAAATGTACCAACCGCCAGTTGTGCCCTCATAGCTACTCTTCGCGCTTGATCTTGTGTCAGTGGTGACCGTTCCTGCATCTCCAGCTGGCCAAGCTCAGCATCAACTTCATGCTGTGTTGGTTCATGATCGTGACCACCTTCTCCCTGGAAATAATCAATGGACGAAACAGAAGTAAATCAACGCAGACCAATTGAATGTTCCGTTCTCCAACCTCAGCGCTCACGGTGTTTTCGGCCCCGGCTTTGTCCGTCCGACAGATCAGATAGCCAATGACGAGCAAGGCAAGCGAGAAAACGATGATCACAAGAACGGCCACCACCACCTCCATGACGTACGTCGGGAACTCAGCCGATGGTGATGGGGCTGTAAAAAAACGATCGAGCGCCTTATGAATCTGGATGGAAAAATCAATTAAGTATTGGGCACAAGCATCGAGCTCACAAACGTTGCAGAGTAATGTTGATGGTGATGCCTGTAGATGTCGTATCTAATGTGATGGTCGATGGCTGTGGGGCTGTAAAATTGACAGGATTGATCAATGAACGTGGGCTGGCGTTGCAGTGGTCAACTCAAAGGGTCAAATCACCTGGTCAACTCACAGCAGCCCGAGAGAGCGCAAGAAATAATACATGGCATTCGGGGTAAGCTGACTCTACAAAGTGAGTTGACGAGGTCATTTGGCAACTTCAGTTGACCACTGTACTGTAAGCCTGAATCTGAGTTGAAATGAATTAACTATGTTGAGTACTGTCGATGGTCGTGTCTGCAGGTGTTGTATCGATTGTCGGGGCTGTAATTAGCGCTGCTTGTGAGCAAAAAACATGACAGAACTTCATCGGAATCACTAACTTTCTGTGGTTGTTGTCGCTGAAGTAGTCGATGGTAGAGGGCTGGATGTTGTTGTTGTTGTTGTTGTTGTTGTTGTTGTTGTTGTTGTTGTTGTTGTTGTTGTTGATGTTGTTGGTTCGGGTGTGGTCGCACTTTGGTTTGTAGTCGGTGTGGTGGGAGCCTTAGCTGTGGTTGCCGCAGTGGTAATTGTCACTGCAAATGTGAACTCGGCTTTCGGTTTTGTATTTGTGCGGCAAGCATTTCCGGAGATAACTCCTTTTTTATTTCATCATGACTTAGAATAGAGGCTAAAGCACCTAAAGTGACGCTTAGGATCGAATGCACGGCTAAAAGCAATCCCGTGCTTGAACTGTGTCCAATGTATATCCAGCAGGAGACTATCTGATGTCAATTCTAATCTAACTTTTGGGGCTGAATTGGCACAAGGACCAAGCACCGCCGCATTCGTGTGGTTCCATTGGTGATTCTGATTGATCGCACCTGATTTTTTGGCAATAACCAGTGGCGTTGGCGATGATTAGGAATACATTGTTGGCTGGGCAGCTTTCGTGCTTAAAGGCAACAAATTGACCGGTGCAAACCTTGGCAACTGACTTGCACGTTCTAAACGTCTGCCTTTACTGGCGTAGACGCACTGACTGCCAGGGTTGGGCAAAAAACGTTTTTTTTCGAAAAATCGTTTTTTTTAAAACGCCCAGATGACCAAAATATGCCCCCAAAAAATGGAAAACGCTCATGTTGGGAAGAAAACGTGGTTAAATGAAGTAATTCTATGTGTTCTGAGGCAAAATAAACGGGTTTCAACCCTTTTCTAGCTAGTTGTTAAGATCCCATATCAGACCCGCATCATGGGACCAACTTTGGCCGGGGTCATCGCTGAAAGTCAAACCCCGTATATCGACGTATCTCGACAAAGTAAAAAGTGGTCGAAAATTTTTTGAAAAAATGGGACAAAAAATTGATTTTCCTTGATAATCAGGGTACTTTCCCTGAAAAATCAGGGAAAATCAAGGAAATTCAGGATTTAAAAAAAAACGTAAATCGACCCAGGCGTTTTTTTTTTGAAAAAAAACGTCGTTTTTTTAAGAAAAAACGCCGTCGTTTTTTTTCCCAACCCTGCTGACTGCAGCTCCAAATGAGCGCGATATCGGCGCGCGTCTATGGCCGTCTTCACAATGACACGGTTTCACGGATTTACGGTTTCACGGTTTCACGGTTTTGCGATTGTTGTCTTCACAATGACACGGTTTCACGGTTTCACGGTTTTACGGTTTCACGGTTTCACGGTTTCACGGTTTCACGTTTGTTGTCTTCACAATGACACGGTTTCACGGTTTCACGGTTGGGTCTTATTGTTTTGAAACCGTGAAACCGTGAAACCGGAAAAAAGCCAATTAGAACCGGTTCTAATTTGTACACGGTTTTGGCGCATTTGCTGCACGTATTTGGCTCAAGAATTGTTCCAACATTGATAGTTTGACCACAAAACCTTGCGATTTCAGGGACACAACATTGTAATGTTCGCACGCTTACTCTAACACATTCTGTGATTGATTATTCTCTTTGGCTTGGTCGTACCTGTATGTCAAAGTGTGTATGTATGGGCAATCCATCGGCTCATGGCACTTTTTATACACACAGCGCGTGCAGCAGCACACGCCATTTTCTAAACAAGATGTACGCTTTGGGCGAATGTCATACTTTGATTACCGCTTTTTTAATTTATTCGGTTTTCATTAGCTGCTTGCCATAACACTTTTCTGCGCCACTGCAAAATTTGGGGATGTTTCAATGAATAACTGCAGAGAATAGATGCATTCATTGACGGCAGTAATGTAGCAAGTAGCCTGTGTGCGCGAGTGCCATGAGCTGGCGGATTGCCCATACCTGATGGTGAAAAGACCTTCATTATAGCAACAAAAAGCGTAAAGAATTCGGCCCTCATTTTGTTTCTGACCAGTTGTTTTACTGATGCAAGGGCAGGGTGCCACGTGCCAGTGGATATAAAGAGCTAGACAGAACGATCACTCTCAAGAGGCACGGAGAATATAAAGAGCTGGACACAGGTATCACTGCAAGAAACATGAAGAATATAAGGAGCGAGACAGGTTACCACACACGAAAAGTATCGACCGATCACCCAAACACAACTACACTGTCCATATGTATATGGACAAATTCATCAAGAAAAGTCAGGACAAGCTGGAAAAGGACAAAGAACAACAGCAGAGCGGGTCACTGTCATTCTGTGTCGGTCTTGTCCATGACCTTGATGAATTGGACCCAGACGCTCGGGCATACCTGAAAGATCAGTTTCAAATGATGGTGTACGAAGCCCGAAAGTCGAAACAGATAGCCGCACAGGCACTCGCCGTTGCCAATCCAACAGTGCAATGGCTGTCCAGTGCGCCTTAGATTGCTTTTAGTTCACTGCTCCATGTGTGCAGCTCTAGTGGTCTGCTCTTTATGTTCTGAAATGATGAAAGTTTATGGTTTGGGTGGTCTGCTCTTTATGTTCTGAAATTGACAATAATATTTCGATCATTAAACTTCCCAAAGTTGTGCTATTTGTCAGGTGTTTATGTTCAGAAATGTGACGAGATACTGCTGTGGTCTGCTCTTTATGTTCCTGCTTTGGATCTGCTCACTTTGGGCAACAATATGCATCTGCTAATAGATATAAACTCAGTTGAATTAACTTTAATTCTTACATTATGCTGAAACCGTGAAACCGTGAAACCGTGTCATTGTGAAGACACAATTTTAAAACCGTGAAACCGTGAAACCGTAAAACCGTGAAATCGGATTTCATTGTGAAGACGCCAACGAAGCAAACCGTGAAACCGTGAAACCGTAAAACCGTGAAACCGTGTCATTGTGAAGACGGCCTATCGCCCATCTGCCACAAGATACGCTATAATAGTGTCAGTGTGTATGAGCCCTGAACTCTCGTCATCCTCCTATGGATATATGCAGTGGTTTTTTTTTAAAAAAAAAATTTTAAATTCGTTCCAAAAGTTAAAAAAAAATTTTTTAATTACTTCAAAATTCGAAATTTTCTCTATTTTTTGCTCTAAAAGTGCTATTTTTGCATAAAAATTGCTACTGTTGACATCACCTAACCCTACCATGGGTGTACTGGGTGCCATAATCGTTGTTTTGTGGCATCTAGACATAGTGCACACACTCACAGGGCCTCTCATATGACTGCACACGTACATGTGACTGGGTGGGCATTTATTTATCCATGCCCCAGACCCGAAAGGAGTGATTCTATTTTGTATTCACTATAATTTCACACTATGTGCAGCTTATTTGCATTGGTCGTGTACCTAGACGTCATAATTTCACCCAAAATTCCCATCACCAATATCAGAAAGCCGAGTAAAAACACGCTGTCCACCACGGTGCGTAAATTCCCTTTTCACTCCCAAAACACTTGCATGTTGAACAACGTTGCTGTTCGCGTTAGCACGCAGCAAATTGAGGTCAGCCAGCTGGAACTTGTCATCATCTCTATCAGCCCAATCTCTTTCTATTGCTTTTCGAAACCGTGTAAGGGCTCCACCAGATAAACCCGAAACCCGAAACCCGAAACACAAAGCATGATAATCGAAAATGTTTCGGTCTTGCCACTTGTAGCTGACGATCCCAATTTATACGGTCAGTCGAAACATTTTCGATTATCATGCTTTGTGTTTCGGGTTTCGGGTTTTTTTTTCAAAACCCGAAACCCGAAACATGGACATAGAAAAAATTTATATTTCGTGTTTCGGGTTTCGGGTCTATCTGGTGGAGCCCTAACCGGAGCATTTTTGCACTTGGGCAAGCAAGCTTTAAAAAATAGTCGTCTCATGAGCTCGTGGGTGTAGTTTGGAAGAAGGCCACACTGAACTTTCTCACACCGAGCTTAAATGGTCCCCGCCATGTACATGAGACCTTAACCAATCTCAATGAAACTTAGCGCGGTAACTGGGCTTGATCTAACACTCAAGAAAAAGTTTCCCCATATCAGCTCCCTGTCTGAGCCCGGAGAGCAGAAAGGTAAAAAGTTTTGACCCCACCTCCGCACCTTGAAATTAAAATATCGATCTGTTTCGCCACAAATCTTTCATAAACGCCTTGCCTCTAATTCACTTTTTTGGCACTACCACAGCTCGCGCTATTTTGCCAAAACCACGCACATTTTCGATAAAATTTCAGTTGTGTTTGTGGGCCACATGGACAGCACACTGAGCTTGACTAAAAAGCAGGTAAAAACCCTTACCACGCTATTCAAGGGAAAGACCGATTCAACATCGCTGATCAGTTTCGACAAAAATATTACCAGATGCCACGACACAGGTTCGGTCTCAGGCAAAAAATTTTCAATTTTTGTGGAATATGTTGCATCGATATCATTCATTCTGAAACGTCATTTATAGACTTTTTCTAATAGAAAAAATTTTGTCAAAAATTTCTTTAATTAACGAGCTTTTTTTAAAAAGCCCTTGTTAATTAAAAGAAATTTTTTCAACGGTGATGCCAACAGTAGCAATTTTTAGGCAAAATAGCACTTTTATTGCAACAAAATAGAGAAATTTTCGAATTTTGAAACAGTTTAAATAAAATATTTACTTTTGGAACGAATTTTTTTAAAAAGTTTTTTTCGTAAAAATTTAAAAAAAAACATTGCATAGTATACTTGCACAGGTATGTTCGCAACTGGGACGCGTCGTTCAATCACTTTTTTCACCGCTGTAAAAATAACCAACCATGATGTTCAAGTGATTAACGAATGTGTCTTGGTTACTCTTGTCAACACGTGCCAACCCTCCGTTCTCGAATCCAATGGGTGCATATAGGCTGCATTCGTTGTCGGCTTTAAACGCGTTCGTCTCTTTTAGGATTACGAGACAGAGGTTCAAGTCTGCTGCCCAGGTGGCATTATAAACGCCAGGCAGTGTCTCTTTATTGCTGTTGTATAATTCTGTGCTGCAATTGACTTCTTGCCAGGACGCACCAACGTGGCAGGGCAACAACAACAGCAGCAGCATCGGCAGAAGGAATGGAGTCAACATGGTGGATGGTGATGGATTGATTCGGTGTTGGTCGAAGGTCGATGTTCCATGGAAAAAGTCAGATGAATTCAATAATGGCGTTATTGCAGTGAAATCATCCTTTTTATGCCCCCGGCTTTGCGAATAACGGTCCGCAATGCAGGAACGCCTAAGACGTTTGGTGGAGGTAAATGCCTCAATCCTCAAGCATCAAACTTCGATTTTTTTTTGATAGAGCACGCGGATTGGCTCAGGATTTGGCCAAAACCCATGCCTGAGCCTAACAGAGAGCCTAAACGTAAGCCTAAGCCTGAAACAAAGGAAAGTCGAATTTCTGGCTGTCTAAGGATTTCCAATTTCCTGCCTCGATCCACACCTTTCGCAGTAGGTACCCTTTCTGTTCTTGTCAATGATCTGTCCGCTGCCTCAGCGACAGTCAGCTTTTCCGGCATCGGCCACGCTTTGTTTCTACGTTTGTTATTCCTCTCGAGTTACCAGTTTTGAATCTTGACCTAAGAGCTTCACTTCGCGGTTAAGTATCGCTTCCCGTGCGTTGTCGGTCGGTCTGTTTGAAGCCGACGATCTAGCAGCATTGGTAACTGTCTGAAACTCAAGTCCAAGTAACAGCATCAAGTGCAAGCAGAAGATTAAGGAACTTTAACAGAAATTCAACGAAGCGTTGAAAAAAGCTTTTAGAGCACTGTTTTTTTTAAACACAGAAAAATTTTTGAAAATTTATTAAAATGTTAAAAAAATATGTTTTCGAAAAACTCGTCTTTTAAATTAATAAACAGCATTGACTTTTAGAAAAAATTCTAATTTTTTTCTAACTAACCAACCATTAGAATCGTCACTCTTGCTGGAATGGAAGTGAAAGGAGTATATGCAATTTTCTGTTTTAATGTGGTGGTTCTGTTAAATTTTCATTGTCACGTTTTCCGCTTTTTAATCTTTGATCTTACCACACTTACTCTGTTAATTTTTACCACAATCTGCGGTGTTTTTGAACGGGATTGGTTTGGGTGTGTTTATACACGCAACATATCAGCGAAAATCGAAACTTTGTTTTTCGCTTTATGCATTCACTTGGCACAATATTGCATAACACACTCAACAAACATACTGCACGTCCAGTACCACAGCACAACTCACATTCCTGCAATAACTTATTGCACTCCCTGCCTGTGTGAAGGTAAAGCCCCATGATTAGGTCTGGGTGCCACCTTTGGCCTAACCACAATCCTAGCGTGATAAGCCCGAACAATACGAACCCAAATAGTGTGTGACACGGTAAGAACAACCGGCAAAAATAGCAGAGCATGCAATGTGCCAAAAACGATCACCAAAATCACAGTTTTCACGCAGGTCTGCACGATGTACGTGTCGACCGATGCCAGTACCAATACACCAAGCAGAGTTGATGAGGCCCCTTGCAGCAGGGGGATACCCAGGGCGCCAAGTGCTAGGCCTGCACGTTGGGAAGGCGAGGCGCTGAAACAGTAGCTCAAGGAATCAGTCTGGGTAGGTTTGGTCGAAACCTTGTCCTTTGAACGTTTTTGTGTGACGTTTTCAGATTGGTTTGTCGGTGTTACCGACTCTTCATGATAATTTAGAGCATTCCCTCGCGTCTACAACCATACGCAGGCCATTCCGTCCGATCTGACAAGTTTAAGAAGCGACGGTTGGCTGGTACTGGATCGGAGACGGCCTGGGAGCAGCAGGAGTCGTTGGCCCTGCCCTGCTTTCCCATTTTGACACTCACTTTGGCAGTTCAGTCTTCGCCAGTGTGGTGTATCCGAACGTAATGTGCGCTGCAAAATCCACACTGAAGCCAACGGACATCGCTAGTGTAATCATTGAGATACAGTCGAGGTTGACTTCCCAGCTGAAATAATATAGAGGATTATTTTCTCCTTATTTTATTCTGAATGAATAGAAAAGAAAATTACTCACAGTGACATGTAGCCGACCACACCGATATCGATTGATACGATGCTAAATGCGACCACCAATGAACAGAAAGGCGATGGTATGAGCAGAAGGGACACAACCGTCATACAAGCTGGAAGAATGAATTGTTTCAGCCATATAGAACCCATCATCTTTGAAAAGTGCTTTGACGACTTTTTTTGGCCAAGGTTTAACAAAAACGACGCCTACCAAGGGCGATGCCGACATTCTGAATGGTTTGAGGTAGAATCAACGCAAACTGATCGGCGGCTGGGAACAGTGCCGAATACGCGGTAATGTTGTATTCGGGATATCGGGCACAAATGGATCGAATCGTTTCAGTGGCCAGCACCTGAATGGGTGAAAGCAGGTGTCAACACTGTGAAACATCAAATAGCATTTGGTTTGCTATTTTTAGTATTAAGTGAATCGCCAAAACGGAACACGTTCAACGGAAAGCTGATTCAAGCCTCGCATCCAGGGTTGGGTTAAATAGAAAGTAAAAATCAATTCGGGACAAACTCATAATGTCGCAAACCAAGACATCATCAGGTTCCACGTCGCAATGTGTACCCTCATCAAAACTGCAACCCCCAAGCCGAAGCGACCCAATCGACCTTATTCCTATTATCGTCAATATCCTTCAATCGAATCGACAACCTAAACACTTCCATGTCGGCGCCAGTCGGTGTCCATCTGATGTCGTACGAATAGTAGTCGTCGGTGAGGAGGTAGGCTTTGAGATTCGTGTTGAATTCCTGTGGAATCAGTGGGGTATCAAGGTAGACATTTGTGATTCGCTGCTCAAGATGTTCAGAGATAGATCAAAACAGGCTGAGTCTTGTGGGTCAGAACTGACGGTCCTTGGTACTGATACTACAGTGGCGGCCAAAAGTGTTCGAACTCTTATGCTGCTGTAATGTAAATGCCTATAATTACAAGCAGACAGCAACGAGTGCGCTGAGCTTTGGCTGCAGGCTAGGTATGACGTCACCAGGGTTGAAAAAAAAAATTTTTTTATTAACGAGCTTTTTTTTAAAAAAAAAATTTTTTTTTTGATTTTTTTTTGACGAAAAATTTTTTTATTAGAAAAAGTGTTGCAAACGACGTTTCAGGATAAATGAAATCGATACAACATATTTTTCAAAAATTGAAAAATTTTCGCCTCAGACCGAACTTGTGTGGTGACACCCGGTAGTATTGTACAGATTCCATGGTCTCCGACCAGTCTGAGGTTGATGTTCACTAACGATGTTACTCTGATGTATTGTAGCATGCCGTACAACGTATTTTAATGCATCTAATGCCGTATATCTGATATACGACCATCAAAATATCGATTACAGCCCAAATCTTGCGCGTCAGATCGACTTTGCGCGCCCGGTTTTGCACCAGACCTGCATATATACATGTGTAGTAGCATGTAGTAGTACATTATCGGTGCCACATCACTATAAAAGACCAGCCCCGCGCATCCCTGTACGGATTTGGGGACAATACAGGGCGCCGCAGGCGCGATTTTGGAAAAATTGTCTCGTCCACAGAAAAAAAGTGCCAATTTTTTGCCTCGAAAAAGGCCATTTTTGGACATTTTAGCCCATTTTGGGCAACTTTTTTTTATTAAAAAAAAAAGCAAAATCTGAGTTTCAAAAAAAAAAATTTTTTTTTTTAAAAAAAATTTTTTAATTGACCACTTTTTTTTGAAACAACCCTGGACGTCACTAATTAACAATACAACAGAACAAGCCATTTGCTTGCATTGCTTGCGTGTGAGCCATATTTGTTTATGCCTGGTCGAGATTTGGCCCGGCCAAAAGTGTTCGAACCTTTTCAGTTGGTCGTGTGTTTGGTGGTTTTGATGATTTTTGGTCATAGATATGGTGCCTACTGAGCAAATCGAGGTCCCCTAATCATTTGAGGAAGGTTTCGAGACTTTCGGATGAGTCATGGTGGAGGAGTGGTTGATTGGCGGAGGAGCAACAGTCAAAGTGCCGGTGAACTTCTTTGTGGATCATAAATCGGTGGTAAACCAACGAATGTCCACATCGTCATCTATTCTTACCTGGAAAGTGCTAAATACACGTGCGCGTTACATTCAGAAAGTTTGGTATCCGTTGGGTTACATTTCCCCTGTTCGTGGATTCACACGGTCGGTGCGGGGACACCGGTGGATCTTGTTATTGTCTCCAGGTCGGGAGTGCAAGGGGGGGGGGACGCAACCCGTAGTTAGACTGAAACCGCACAGCTCAAGTTTGTCAAACGACAGTAACCCCGTGAAACTGCTCTATCAAAAAATACCAGCGGGGTTAAAAACTATCGTTGATTATTGGGCATTTTCCAGTAGTTAAGACGACGCTAATTTGGGTCCTCTTCATTTTGTGGCAGGGCCCATGCGGTTGTTGTCTGTTTAGAAACATTTAGACATGTTTACCTGTACTTTCAGTCAAGTTGGAGTCATTGGGCTAACAACTCCGTTCAGCTACCACCAAATATACAACCGACCGACAAATCTGTCGGTGGCGGTGTGCAATCGAGAACTCCGTCATTGCTCACTAATCCTCTGAAGCTCGCAAATATTGTTTATTTGTGTCATCTCACGTGGTTTGAACTGGAAATAAAGCACAATCCGCACTGATATGACGCTCTACTATCGTTTTATGACCCATTAGAAAGTTCACCGGCACTTTGACTGTTGCTCCTCCGCCAATCAACCACTCCTCCACCATGACTCATCCGAAAGTCTCAAAACCTTCCTCAAATGGTTAAGGGACCTCGATTTGCTCAGTAGGCACCATATCTATGACCAAAAACCATCAAGACCACCGAGCACACGACCAACTGAAAAAGTTCGAACACTTTTGGCCGGGCCAAATCTCGACCAGGCATAAACAAATATGGCTCACACGCAAGCAAGGCTTGTTCTGTTGTATTGTTAATCAGTGACGTCATACCTAGCCCACCCAAACCCCACCGTGCTGCCCAAACTGCCATACCACTCACAAAAAGCCCCACCTCCTTCCGCCCCTATGTACATTGGGCGCGTATGTATGTGAGCAGTGGCGTTTACGAGCGTGAGCAAATCTTCTTGGCTGATCTGTTGCATTCGCACTGACGATGACATGGTACACCAACCGTCTGTGAAGGCGCTGCTTATACCGGAGTTTTCAGCTTAAAGCCCCGGGGCTCTATGCGGAAATTGGTGGAAAATGGACCCTCCAACCAGAAAGAAAAAGTCCAATTAGAGCCCCCGGGGGGCTTTAAGTGGAAAATTTTCCTCTTAGAGCCCCCGAGGGCTCTATTCGGGGGGGGGGGCTTTAAGTGGAAAACTCCGGTAAATACACCTTGACGTTTGTCGGGGCGCATTCCAAATTGTGACATCTGTCACCTGGGTGAATTTTCATCATGTCGCTCAAAACGATTTTCATACTTTGGCCGATTTGATGATGATCACCTCCCAAGCAAACTCAAATCAATAGACCCCGTCAAATACGGCATAACTTGAAAGTGTGAAACTCACCACTCTTTCCGCTATCTGATAGTCACTTTGGGCCAATCGCCTGACATAGCGTTGAAACTCAAACAACCAAAATTGAGTGTCGGGTCGGCCCGTGCTGAACCGTGTTGATTCCAATTCTGCCAAAGCGTATAGAAACCGCTCACGCTCGTGTGATAGCCAGAAGCGCGGTGGGTTCTGGAATACAAGTTCAGAAAACATTCCACAAGAATGAATATACAGCATTTTCTGACTCAAGAAACTTGCCTGAATTATCAAGTTCAATCGATTTCCGTCATATTCGTGTCCGAAATAGCGCGATCGATCGTTGGTGAAATGCCAGGCTGGTGAACCAACGAAAAGCAGAGATCGAAGCTGCGCATATAGACAAAGTTGCAAACTTTTTGAATGTTCCGAACTCAAGCAATGTCTCATATATTTTTTTTAATTTTTGGACCACATTGTCGTCTATTCGCTTTATAACACTGAGAATGTTGTGGTGGATCTCTGTGAAAACCAAGTAAAACTGATATCTCTGGAACTGCGTCCACGTCCACAGTTACCCAAACTTGAAAAATTCCAGTGGTCATAAGCTGACTGACTTTGGAAGATCATAACGAACCAGGTTGGCACTCTTATATATACATACTGTATATAGTAAATTTCCAAATTCGCTTACCGCACAGTAAAATACGCCCCATAGTTAATGTCAAGTTATAAACCCGAACGCTAACCATGCGCGGTTCTGAAACATTGCGCGCAGCTGCCTGGCTGGCTGGCAAGCTGCGTGTGTGTTGGCTGTCCGAATGTTTCACAAGTTGATTTTCGGATTTAGAACCTGACATTAACTATGGGACGTATTCTACTGTGCGGCAGCGAATTTGGAAATTTACTATACTACTCTGACATGAAGTCGTCCAAATATTCCTCCCCAATGAAGTACCTCGAACCCAATATCGACACCGCTGAGAGAGTGCAGCGCACAAGTCCAATAAGCCATCATTAATAATATGACACCAGCTTGGACCAAAGGATGACACAGCACGGGCGCGTAAACGTCCTCGAAGAAATAGCGCCATCCGACAACCACGCGCTTGTTGACGGTGGTCATCTGCACTTTCCTTGCAAAATCAGGCGACCTGTCGGCACGCGGCAATTCAAATGTTTGGCTATTTGTCGTGTTTTTTGGCTGAATTTCTGTGTCGTTGATGTAGGTTGGCGTTGTTGCCGAACTGTTGCTGAGTTTATCTGATGTCACGGCAGTCGACAGCGTGGGTAGAGATTCCTAAAATGTTGGAAAATGAACACAACGAGCGACTAATTATACGGAAATCCACCCGACCGAGCACGCGTCCAGGAGAGATACAGTCACTTTTCGTCGTGGCTGTGTGTTTTATTTGATTCAGGCTGGTGCCTAAGCCCAAGCCTAAGCCTAAGCCTGAAATAGAAGCTTAAAGCTTAAAGCGGCCCCGCCGCTATTGTTTTTTTGGTTTTCGACCTCGGTTTTTTCACTTATATCGCTTGTTGGCATCGAGATCAAGAACATTAGTTTTGACGAACTTCACCAAAATGGCGATTACCCACCGAAATCGATCCACCAACATGGCCGCACGGGAGAAAACTATCCCAATATTGATGCACTATGTGTGCATGGAAATCAGGATTTCCAAAGCAAAATTCAAATCACAGTGGTGTGGTATAGGCGGTGCGTTACGGTAGGTTGACAAAACATTTGTTATTTACAAAAGAGCTAATGTTTTATCGGGCTACCGTAACCCGCCGCCTATATCACGCCCCAGTGATTTTGAATTTCTCTTGTCATTCCTGATCATCATGTGCAAATGTGCGTCAATATCGGACAGTTTTGTTCCCGATAGACCATCTTGGCGGATCGATTTCGGTGGGTAACCGCCATTTTGGCGAAGTTCGTCAAAACTAATGTTCTTGATCTCGATGCCAACAAACGATACAGGTGAAAAAACCGAGGTCGAAAACCAAAAAACAATAGCGGCGGGGCCGCTTTAAGTATGGGACTATGATTGAGCACACACAAAGCGGGTGGATTTCCGTATAATTACAAAATCACAAAATTACAAAGTCTAGTCCAAGACACTCGAACCTGAGAAGTTTGTGACGTTGTGCTTTGGGAGCTCGCAGCACTGGGTGTCGGGCCACGTGTGTCGGGCGCACGGTGATGTCGATGCGTGCCCATGTTGAATAGGAGTTGTTTGAGTGTGGTGACACTGCCTGAAATATTGAAAGACTACGAATAGTGTTTGGGAAAGGGCTGATTATCTTTTTTCTGTTCATATGACTCGTTTTGAGCGTTGGCTGTCGTCTACGACCATACCACGCTGAATGCACGCCATCCCGTCCGATCTGGCAAGTTAAGCAGCGTCGGGCCTGGTTAGTACTTGGATCGGAGACGGCCTGGGAACACCAGGTGTCGTAGGCATTTTTGTAGTTTTTTTGTTATAAAATTCTATTTTTGTCTGTCAAAAACCTAAAATAAGAGAAAATGCCGCACGCACAAGCATTGTCAATCGGCGTGGTTCGCGTGGCGAACACCGTGTTTCGACCCTCGAACTCCAGCCGAACTTGATAGACCATTATGGCAAGAAAGAAGGTGAGCGTGTAGACGAAGGTGATGGCAACGGCCACTGCTGCGTAACTGGAATGTATCGGAGCTAGCATGGTAATGCTAAGCGACATATGGTTCATTCCTTATATTGCGTGAGTTGAAAAATTTAAACTCACGCCATTTTCACAAGACTTAACTTGAGAAGCCCAAACTTGCACACAACTTGTGCGGCGTGGACTTCTAGGTCCACACAAAATTTCATTCCGCTGCGTGCCCACTCGCGCGATCGCGGGCAAGATACAGTTGAAATTTTTGTAAAAACGTTCTAACTCACATCACGAATAATGCGTGCCTGACCCTGCATATGAGGTCACCCGGACACCAGAGTGTGCCAGCCAGCAGGATATACACTAGAGGCAATATACATACGGAGCCTGTGTATCAAGTGCTCACGTGCAATACAGACGAAAAACCAGTCATTCAGATCAATAATGAAGCTAGACACGTACAAACAACTCCATGCCGAACGAAAAACTGTAAAACTTGCTTTTTCATCGAAACACCCAATTATATTAAATCAAACTCAACAAACAAAAACTTTTGCCTGGTTTCCACAAACACACTTTCCTGCAAAACAAAAAACGTTATATACTGCATCTTCTGTAAATTATGTGGTCAACAATACATTGGTAAAACAGAACAAGACTTACGCACCCGTTTTGGTCAACACCGTAGGGATATCGAAGTCGAAAGAAAAGGTACGCCCCTGGTTGATCACTTTGTCCAACACGGAATCAAGCAAATGAGAGTTTGTGTTCTAGAAACCATAAATACATCAGCTAACATCACCCCAGTTTTACTGCAAATGGAGCTAAATTGGATAAAAGTCCTGAACACCGCAGTGCCCTGGGGACTAAATGACCAAATAAAAGGTTTTGGCACAATATCCCAACTTGGCGTTGATTGGGAAATGAATAAAAACCACCCATATTTCACAATGAAGGTACCCAGAATAGCCAGAGACAGAGGTAAGAGAAAAGAGAAGAAGAATAAAACAGTGAACAACAACATTTTGCAAGATATGGAACACTACATTACCACACAGAATTTGAGAGGCCTCTATATTTATTTGAGCAAATGTAACAAACCAACACTAAACTACGGATATAAACTTGCTCAACAAATGAATGTAAGCCACAGTACAAAGCTACATATTATGGGTTTTATGGCTGGAAAGTTTGAACCAAAAAATTGTACCATGGAAAAACAGCAATTTGACAGAATTATAGTCCCATTCACAAACAAAAGTGTAGAGAACGTCATACTAAACACAATTATCAACAACTCTGTAGTGAAAAGAAAACTACCTATTGACGCCAGTCAACGAAAACCGGTTCAAATAGTATACAAAAACCC